>JAOTQJ010113892.1:0-10930 GCA_025642045.1 Solanum sejunctum | reverse complement strand
ACTAAAGCAGAAACAAAATGATCTCAACAACAGGCTATGTTAGCCGACTGCACCTTTAGGAACCAAAATCATCACCAAAATGAGTTAAACAAACTGAAATTTGAACATTTACAGCATGTATTTGAGAAGCAAGATCGTTTCAATACTAATTTTGATTCTTAGCAATTTGTCGGTGGATCAAGACGACAGTAACAATATCACAAACACAACCCAAAAAACGTCTTAACAACCAAACAAATATCACCACAACACTACAGGGCATTTTCAGTCAACATAGCTAAACGCAAGTCCGAACAACCTTGATATAGCCTCAGCAATCACATTCAGTTAATATAGATGGCTCGAAAGTAAAGTGAGACTGGGATATTATCTTTTTTAGGGCAGCGAACTAAGACGTCGACGAACTCAACGAAGCTTCGACACCACCAAACCTTGTTCAAAATTTGATTCCCAAATTACACATCATGGTTTCTAATTTGACAAGCAAGATTTTGACTAAAGCCTTTAAGTAATTCACAAATAGTGGAGTATTGAGGTTTTGCTCGGATTTCTCAATGGATTCTCGATGCTGACCGATAGCTATCAAGATTTTTAGGGTTGTTTCCCTCTCTCACAATGGTGATGAACGTGAGTATTTATAACTTCAAATTAGGCAAATCGAGGGTGGGGGAATACAGATGTCTTGGGGTTTCTAATTCAAATTCAAAAGTGGGTAGGGTCCATTCCTCCTTGAATGCCTCAATCTATGACTTTTGAAAACAAAGTGAGCATGTGTGAGGGAGTGGAGCAGGCGACCATTGGGGACTGTCGGGTGAATGGCGTCGGGTTTTCTAATTTTTGGTCGCTAGTTTTCTGGGTTGAAAATCGAGTGCGCGTGAAAGAGAGGAGAAGGGGTTGTATGACCCTGGTAGAGATGAGAAATAGAAAAATGGAAATTTGGAGATGGCTGGTAAGGGCTTGAAGAGGAAGATGAAGAAAAATGGGAAATGGAGGTGATGGGGGTCTGTTGAAGAAGAAGGGAAGGGTAAAGGGTATTAGGGATATTGGGGGCGCGTGGCACTCACGCGCCCGTCTTTAATTATTTTTTTTAAATAATGGTATAAACAATGTTAAAATAAAAATAAAGATCGATAATTAATTTGACATCATGGAGGGTAAAAATTGGATGTCAACGGTACACATATCTAATAATATGCATTATGGATGCCTCATTAAAAACCTTACAAGGAAAACCCAATTGGACAAAAACCTTGTGAGAAAAAAAGAGTATATCGTGTATTAACTCCCCCTAATCAGAACATCAATCCAAAAACTTGAATCTTCGCACCTCAATCTTGTGTACCATCTTCTTGAAAGTTGTTGTTGGTAGAGACTTGGTGAACAAATTAGCCAAATGGTCACTTGAACGAATTTGTTGCACATTTATATCACCATTCTTTTGGAGATCATGTGTGTAGAAAAGTTTTGGCAAAATATGCTTTGTTCTATCTCCTTTTATGAATCCCCCCTTTAGGATCAATGAGTTTTGCAAGTTCCTCACTTCAACATCTTTAAGCAAACAATCCATTGTCTTTTGAAAACTCTTCAACAGTTTCAATTCAAGTTATCAACTAGCATAACAATATGAAAGATTTTTAATTTATTTAACCAATATGAGGATTATAAACAAGGTTTTCAAGGACTTGTAAATTTTTATGCATTTCAAATCCTTCAAATATTTTCATATCAATTTTGTCTATTGATAATATTCAATATTAAATGCATGACATTTTTTAGTGTCATAGATTGCAAGTCAAATAAGCTTTGCGCTTACCAAGATGCATCATTCCACTTGATAATTAGAGCATGCTTTAATATGCTGTAGAGCTTAGATCCTTATAATCTTTTATAATATTGTGCTATATTGTATCAAAGATATCATCTATAAAATATCTCTTTTGATGATTTTAGTGTGATATAACTTGTTAAGATCTCATCACTTCATTATTTCAAGTAGCTACCCTCTCATGATATTTCATGAAGTGTTATGTCATAAGCTCTTCAAGAGCACATTGACTCTTTATTATGACCATTCTAATCATGTGCTCTTTTGGTTTCAATAATTACCTTATTTGGGATCAATTGCATATTTGATGCATGATATAGACTCTGTCCTTCATGTACATTCAATAAGAGTATTCCAACTCTTAGTTTCTTGTTATCTCCCCTTTATGTTAGACTAACATATATTCCAATCTATCTTTAGAGAATCCAACTTTTGTGCATCATGGTATATTTATTAATTATATATCGAATATCAAAATTATAAGATGAAAATTATAAGATCCATGACCATAAATTAATTGAGGGAAATTTGATTATAATGTATTAGATTGATGCATAACTTTATCTATAATTTGTCATATTTCAGACTATGAGGCTTTATTCTCATAAGCAATGATTGACCAATTATTTAAGGCATTTAGTGTCAATCAGCTTGAATTTTTATCAATATTATCAAGATGAATTGTCTTGATTACGTATTCTGAAAGTTGTGCTCTTAATTCAATTATCTTGCACAAATAATTTTACGAATGTCAAACTTTAGGTTAACAATAAATGCAAATGTGATTATTTCATAGATGCATCATTTTATAATATCACATGATGGTGAATGTGACTATGTTCACCTTTCATACTTTCAAAATTTAAGAGATTCAGTCCCAACATTAGTTGATCCAATCAACTTATCATGAGAATAAATAATCTTTAAGAATGTTTTATTTCTTCAATATATGTCTAATAAGTAAAATTCAAGTCTACCCTGATATGTGCGTTTTGCTATAGTAAATTTCTAATTTACTATTACATGAACAATTTTAGATTGCTTACTCGGGGAGTAAATTTCAACTTTATTTGTTCTCAACTATTCTACTTCTCTAGAGGTGAGCCGTGATTCCTTTTAAATCTATAAATGCATCTAGCATTTGATTTGTAAGTTTTGCATGTGAATAATCTTTTGTACATGCTCATAATAAAAGCACATGGATCAAGATAGACAATGATAGATTTTCTCACAAAATTTCTCTTTTGATATTATTATCTTCTCCCCTAATTTTGAGAAAAGTATCTCATCAAACCGATAATCTACAAATTGAGCAATGAACATATCTCCAGTTAATTGTTTAAGATATCGAATAATTGAAGGTGATTCAAACCCAACATATATTTCTAATCTTCTTTGAGATCCCATTTGTGCTATGTGGTGGTGCCACAGACACATATCCAGCACATTAAAAAAAAATTCTTATATGGGATATTGTAACACCCCAACCTTTTTTTTTTTGTTGAGACTGAGTCATCCTTCCTATGATATAGGATTTTATTTAATAATTCTTAATTGACTGTAAGTGTTAAAGTCAATTTCTTAATGTGGGAATAAAATTGGAGATGATCTAAGGTCACACAAACGCTTTAGTACGAAGTTAAGCTAAAAACTTTCTTAGCGTTTGAGTTCTAACGTAAGATTTTATAAAAATTAGATGGACCAGTAACTTTTAGGTTGTATATACATGCTAGGATTAATTACTAAGTATTTAAAGTATATAACATGTGATTTAGAATCATAAGGGATCTTATACATCAAGCCAAGTCCAAAGAATTTCTAGCAACTAAGTTTTCATATGAGTCGATGGAAGGGTCAACTTCAAATGGTCATATCTCCTAAAATATAATGAGTTAGGTGAGCCATAATATATCAAATCAAATATATTTGAATTATCTTTCCGCCGCATCAAAATCAAAGTTTGGAGTAGAAAGTTATAACTATTTTAGTGAAAGAGTGCAGAGCTATCTAAAGGTCCATGCTCAGAGCACGTCGCAGACCTGACGTGGACACTTATTGGATAAGCAATAACATTTTTTTTTATTTTGAGGGTACTTTTATCCTTAAACCTTTGGGTTCTATTTACGATCCCAAAACGCATAAAACGTCAGTTTTCATAATTAAAAACCCTCTCCTTCATTCCTAAACATAATCACTCAAGAATCATCAAGAAAGTCATCAAGTTAGGATTATCCTTCTAGATTCATTCTCAAGATAAGTTTTTATTCATGAATTTTAATCTAACCAACCCAAATTTCTTCATCTATTCATAAATCTCTAATAAAATCTTAAATCATAACCTAGGGTTTCAAGAAGACGAATTCCAAGAATCCCAAGAAAGAATTTCTTGATTCTTCTTTTTCAAAAATGTAGGGTTATTCATCAATAACTCTAAAGATTCTAAGTCAAGAACTCAAGAATCAAAGAGATTTCCTTCAACCAATGTCTTTCTAAGTTCTTTCACTTTAAAAGACTACCAAGATCGAGGATTTTCTCTAAGCAAGCTAGTACTCATCAAATTTTGATGGTAATATCAACTTTTTAGGTATATAAGGCTACCCATAGCGTTGGACTAAGTTCATCCACGCACCCCACATGTTTATTCTCCATAATTGAGTTCAAATAAAGTTTTACCCTAATTCTTGAATTCTAAATGAGTTAATTCCTCTTCCATTGACTTAGATATATTTATGCACTAAGGTTATAATTATTATTATTATTATTATATCTTATATTATTGGAATTTTCATTCGTAGATACCTTCCCATGAACCATAAAGAAGTTGATGATCATGACTTTCCTATATATTCTTTAATATTGAGATTGATGATTTTTATTGCATTAAACAAGTATTTTGAACAAAGGTTTTACATGTTCTAGTAAAGATGATGACTTTTCTATGCATTGATAAAAGAGTAATTTAAACTAATGTTATATATGTATTTATTGAGTACAAAGAGTTACATGTTGGGGGAATATGGTTTGATGAGATTATGCATGATTTAATGAGTTTTTGATGAAAAGCATGAGATTTACTAAAATCTTCTACTAAATTGGGATCTTAAGTTGAGTTACTACTTTTAGTAGTTAAACTAGTTAAACCCCAAAGTTACTACAAATATCTATGAATCTTGATATCTTGCTTTAAACTCTAGAAAATTATTAGTATAAATATTTTATGAATAGTGAAGTATAAAGGCTATGATTTTAGACAATTTTGGGAAAAGTTAAGAGAATGTTAAGTTGGGCTAAGTCCCAAAGAGAAGCAAGTAATACTTTTAGCAAGAATATTCTTTTAAGTATGAGAATATAATTAATAATTTTGGGAGTAGTATTAAGTACCGATATGAGTGAGAGTCATAATAATTACTTGAACTCATAAACTACGTAGCTAGCGTAGGATAGGATTGTACCAAGGTACAACTCCTCACTCGCCATTGAGATAACCTAGTTTTTTGGGATGGATCCACTCCCCTAGTTTTCGTTTCTTACCCCGACAAAGTATGGGAAGGCTTTGGAAACGTGGGCAAAACGTTGTATCATCATGAAGCTCATCGTGATAGTTGTCGGTTAGAGAAACTCCCCAAGAAGTAAAGTTTATTATTTTACATATTGAGATTAATTATTTCTTTATTAAAATATTTTTTTTATTATGTTGCATATTTAATAGAGTTGAGCTATTTTCTAAGCTAAGCATTTGAGTATCATATTTTTATATAATTAGCTATGCTCATTAATGCATTAAATACAGTAATTCTTTATATTAAATTGCACTTTTAAACAAGTTCAAAAACATATGTTTTGCTTGCATGACATACTTTTGTTGATTAAGCTATCTCAAAGTTTAATTTTAAAGTGAGTGTCCTGTTCTTAATACTTTTTGGTCATCTTACATACCGTACATTCCACGTACTGACGCCACTAGGCATTGCATCATTTCATGATGTAGTTACAAGTTTTAGAGATCCCCAACAAGCACTTCATTGAAGATCTATTCAGTCACAAATAGTGGTAATACCTCCTTACTTTCGGAGGAATCCTTTTATTTTAGTTCATTCCTTGTTTTATTGTCTTGAGATAGCCTTGAATATGTCCTAGCATCTTCTTATGATATTGATAGAGGCTTCATAGACTGAGTTAAGTAGAGAATAGTAGAGTCTGTCTTACTTTCAAAGTCAATGTTGAAGAACTATTATTATTTGCTTCAAGTGAAACATTGAATTATTTTAATACAAGATATAAAATTATTTTACTTGAGAATTTGCATGCCCATTTTAGTACTTTCTCTTGTTTTATTAAATCTTCTGCTAATTGAATAAGTGAGTTAAGCCAAGTGGTTCGCTTGGGAACCATCAATGATTTCTGAGTGCCGACCATATCCAGGGAGTAGGCTGCGGTATGACAGATATATTAGGTTCTTAAACTAAAACCATTTGGAATAAAGAATGCTTATGATAATTTGTCGATCTCAGATGAATAAATGTTGCAGCATGCAAAATTGCATATGCCTGTACAAAAGTAGGCAATCTAATTTTCATAAGAAAAATTGCAAGCATTTAATTAATGACTTAGCAAAACTATTTTGAGCATGAATATGAGCAACATGATGTTCAACTCTTATCCCAATGGATAAACAATAGTCATTAAATGCTTGGGATGAAAATTCTTTAGCATTATCAAGGAAAATGGACTTAATTTGATTGTCAGAAAATTATGTTCGTAATCTTGTTATTTGTGCTAATAATTTTGTAAATGCCAAATTACGAAATGACAATAGACATACATGAGACCATATAGATGAAACATCTATTAGGACCATAAAATATCTACAAGTCCCACTAGGTGGGCGAATAGGTCCACAAATATCCCCATATATACGTTTCGAAAATGCAGAGGTCTCAATCCCAACTTTTGTTGGTGTTGATCTCACAATCAACTTATCTTAGTAACAAGCAGTACAAGAAAAGTTTTCACCATTCAAAAGAATCTTTAGGTTCTTTAATGGATGTCTATGTGAATTTTTTTTTAATACAAATCATTATCAAAAGTTTTCCTTCTTCATGAATGGAACACAATAACCTTAGCATATCAATTTATGATAGCTTAGTACCTCATTCCATATTTACGTGTATTATTTAATCACTCGCCTTCTTTCAGAAATTATGTACTGCTACCACATTCATTTTAGAGAATGGAGCATTTTAATGGAAAATATTTTATGACTTTTCACCAAAAGTATATTATTTTGCTTTATCCATCATTAATATGGTTCATTGAGACTTGAACCCATTGTCTTATCCATATAACGGTATCTTATGCCATAAATTGATGGAGTTTGAACTTAACATCTTTAATTGTGAGATATTTATATTTTTAAATTCATCAAGATGATAACACAAGAATATCGTAGCCTTAGCACAATCTTGTTTTGGTGCTTTATTTTCATTATCAATGGTGTCTCTGAGGTAGATAACATCCAATACCCATATAGGGTAGTTCTTGACCAAATTATGAATGGCAACAAACTCAATTTTGTCAAGGTTAGTCATATCAATAAAGAAAAATAAATAAATAAATAAGTAAAACCTTAACCTTGAAACTTAGCCTTCACTAGCCTTGAAATTTAACCTTCACTCTTTAAGAGTGTAGAGTCTCGTGCTGATAAGGTTAGTCATATAATGAAGATAAAATAAATAAATAAGTAAATAAATAATGTCTTAATCTTTACTAGCCTTGAAACTTAACCTTCACTTTTTAAGACAATAAAGTCTTGTGCTGATAACGTGTTATGAAACTATACAAAATAATACATAAAATAAAGTAGGGGAGAAGAGAGAGATTTCGTATTGCTCTTGAATAATATTGAGGTGTATATTATAATGAAGGAAACCCTTATATTTATTGGGAAAAAGCTGACTTGGTCTCCAAGTAAGAAACTGAATTGGTCTTCAAGTAGGGTTCCTAACTCTTAAAGAAATCTACATAAATAGACATTCACCATAAATAGAATATGTTCATAACATTAAATGTGCTTTTGACATTTGGCTCATTTTTTGTAATATTATAAGGATTAATAGAGGTAAATTGCCTACACTAAGTTGATTCGGAGTAAAAATATTTTTTAATCCGTAAAATAATGCTGGTAACTTGGTAAAACTTATTAACATACACCAATAATATATAGTCAGTGCATATGATTATAAACATTATCAAAAGGTTAACTATTGTTTTAGGAAAGTATGACAAATCACCTTTTTTTTTAATTAAGAAAGAGGGAAAATATAGGCAGGTCTCTCTTTCTGACTTCTCAAATTTTTGAGTGCTTTTCAACTACTTTTTCACATTTGAATTTATTTTAAATTGATGCTACGCATGTTTTGCATGGAACGATTAAATCTTATATAAGTAAGTTATCCAATTAATTAAATCTTTCTCTGATTTCAACAACTCTCTTCATGATCTATCAAATCAATTGAAATAATATATATATGTTTTTCTACTATTATAGAAGAGCTGATTAGGCAGCTCGGTATTGACATGTCTCCTTCAGCTGCTTGCTTAAGCAGATAGTTGTTGATTGATGTGCCTATTTTAGTTGTTTGATTTTATTATGTCATTTTGGTTATAAACATATTTAATTCTTGGCTAAATGTGTTGTTCCGTCTCTTTTATGAATCCTCCCTTTAAGATCAAAGAGTTATGTAAATCCTCACTTCAACTTCTTTAAGCAAACAATCTATTGCTTTTTGAAAATTCTCCAAGAATTTTAATCTAAATTATCAACTCGCATAACAATATGTAAGATTCTTAATAAATTTTAATCCAAATGAGGATTATAAACAAGCTTTTCAAGAACTTGTATATATATGCTTCATGCATTTTAAATTCTTCAAATACTTTAATATCAATTTTGTCTAGTGATAAAATTAAATATTAAATGCATGACATTTTCTAATATCTAGGTTGCAAGTCAAATAAGTTTTACACTTACGAAATGCATCATTCCACTTGATAATTAGAGCAATACTTTAATATACCATAGAATTTAGATCCTCATAATAATATCGTGCTATATTGTATCAAAGATATCATCTATAAAAAAAATATCGATTTGCAATGCGACATAACTTTTTGAGATCTCATCACTTCATTATTTTTAGGTAGCTACCCCTCTTGTCTGGTTTCATGAAGTGTTATGTCCTAAGCTCTTCAAGAGCACACTGCCTCTCAATGATGACCATTTTGATCACTTGCTCCTTTTTTTTTTTTCAAAAATTATCTTATTTGTGATCAATTGCATGCTTCATGCATGTCATAGATTCTGCCCTTCAGGGACATTCAATAAGAGTATTTCAACTCTTAGTTTTTTATTATTTCCCTTTTATGTTAGAAAAATTAACACATATTTTAATCTATCTTGGAGAATTCATCTTTTATGCATTATGGTATATTTATTAATTATATACCGCATATCAAAATTACTAGATGAAAATTATATAGTCCTTGACCATAGATCAATTGAGGGAGAAATTTTTCAAATTGTGTTAGTCTGATACATATTTTTGTCTATAATTTATCATATTTCAGATCATGAAGTTTTGTTCTCATAAACAATGATTGATTATCTAGATACTTATCAATGTTATAAAGATCAATTGTCTTAATTATGTATTCTGAAAGTTATTCTCTTAACTTAATTCTGTTGCAGAAAAATGTCCAACTTTAAGTTGATGATAAACACATATGTGATTATTTTATAGATGCATCCATTATAATATCACATGATAGTGAATGGGTCTGTCATGACTCAGACCTAGGGCCTAGCCGCAATACAGCGAATAGGACACCCAAAGACATCCCATCTAAGCCTTGTGTTCATATCATAAGCATTAATAAGGTAAAATAAGCACACACAAGAGATTAAGAAAGCAGAAATATATATAAGCAAGTGTACGAAAATATATCATATCCATTTGTCGAATTCATGCCTCTACATCATAGATCTTGGCTGGGTCTAGCACATAGCTTACTGGATCACCCTCAAGATACATATCAAAGGTAAAGATAAAGTCTCATCATAAAAAATGAAAAGAATCATAAGGGCTTGTTCCCGAAGCATGGGAACTCACCAACAAGTCTTCATGCTTAGGAATTCGAGTGCTACCCTCAATATGAAATAATCTCCTCGTCATTTGTCCCAACATGGTTAGGTCATATAGGCAAAGCAGTATGTGTTAGCACATAAAATGCACTAAGTATATAGATATGTCATGAATCAAAGGACATCACAATAATATTAATATGCATAATAATAATCAATAGGATAAGGATACAATATATATGAGCCTGCAATTTAAAGGAGATGAGAAGAAACATCATAAACTCATTCTTATCCTTAGCATATATATGTGGGAATAAGACCATAACCGACATAAATAAGAGAATGCTGACTATTACATAAAATCCTAATGTTCGCTCTTCATCGAGCTAAGAGGAATCTACTTTTCCAAGGTAAACTCAAGCCTCACCCTATAGGCTCTATCCTAGCACGGTGAAAACTATCATTTAACCCCACTATTTAGGCTCTATCCTAGCACGGTGAGTATCCATCATTAAGCTAATTGGATCTAATAGCACACCATTAAGACATAAAACATAAACATCATTCCTATGGTGGGACATAGTTATGGAACCATGGTATCTATGAAAGCCCTCTCAATGATAAGTCATATCCCACGGAATATAATAAATCATGCATATACATATTTTAACATAGCTCATTCTTTATAAAGATCATTCTTTCATAGCTTATAAATAATTATCATAATCTTTCAAAATAAACATTATATCACAAGAATCGTTCATCTACTTACTTTCTGTCACGCCCCACCCTGGGGTCGTGACCAGTGCCCGATAGGGGCACGCAAATACATACTAAACTAAATTCCTTTATAACCTAGTCTGAAATTCTACCGAAATTTCAGCAGGATTTCCTCTGTTTTATTGACTAATCGCACCTGCAGCAGCTCCCAGAACATACAGAAACATATACACATATATATATAA
>JAOTQJ010113881.1:0-10931 GCA_025642045.1 Solanum sejunctum | reverse complement strand
TCATATAATAGCAAGAGAATAAATAAAACTTTCTCATCAACAACTTCTTTTAAATCTCTAACTCAAGTAAATAAAGTGACATGTGGGGTCTTTCGATTTAACTTTGATACACCAAGATAAATTCATCATTCATAATAAATATTATTCTCATAAAGTACTTAAAAGTAACAAAAATAAACTCATTTATATAAAATATCTTATTATAAAAGGTTTAGAAAATAGAAGCAACTTATATAAATAAAATTGTCGAAGCTCTACATAATAAAATATCTCCCTTCAGCTAATAGAATTCTCACAAAATATTATGCAAATATATATATATATGCTCTCGTATGTTTGCTCTCTCTTGATTTGTGTGCAGATTAAATGAGCAAACTGCTCTCTATTTAAAGAAGCAAAATACACCTCTTGCAGCAAATAAAAGGACAAGGGTATTAAAAACAAAGTTAGTTGGAAAGAACATTAATGGAGGATAAGGATATTAAACTATTTAGTAGGATAGTGTTGTTGGCATTCTTCCCACTGTATTAATAATGACTTTAAAAAAAATTATTAAAGAGAAAGCAATGATCCACCATTGCACTGGCGCATTATCAGCAAAAATGCACTATGACTAATATATATTAAAAATGCACTGAGAATTCCCCTTTTTAAAAATCCTCCTTTCGCTATTTCAACTCAAGTAGACAAAATTTCGGGGTCGTTACAATTAAGCTATTCAACTATTTTTTTTGTCCTTAAATGTAGTCATATTTTTAAAATTGTCATTGACCGTCCATGTATTCACCTTTCTATATAATAGAAATATATATTTCCACTAATAATAATAATATAGTAATAATAGTAATAAAGTAGTAATAATTAGGTGAATATTCCTCGTTCCCCTTCTTCTTTTATCCAGTAAGTTATATAATGATTTTTTAGTAGCGTATTTAAAATTTGTTGCAAAGGGAGACTACTCATTATTGCAAGAATTTAGCACTGGTGAAAATATCTTATTATCTATCTAGTTTCCTTTAAATCTTTTTATCTAGCTAGTAGATATAGAAAAACTTTTAACTATTCTATTTTGATCCTGCATATTAATTTGCTTATAATAAACTATATGTCACGATCCCATCCCGGTCATGATGATGCCTCTTAGATCCCACCTACAGGCAAGCCAATTACCAAAATAACAGGGTACCTATCATGACTCTCTAGTCAAATCATAACCAACACCACAATATACATAACCAAGACCTACCCAGAACCTGGAAGTCAATTGTACAGAGCTACTATAGACTTAAGCTAAATTATACATATCTACAAATACAACCAGAATGACCATCTACAAATACAATTTAAACTACATATACAAGGTCAATGCCTGAATACAAAGATGACCGTCAAAACAGAAGGAGACTGCAGAATATCCTGAGTTGCTGATGCTCACTAATATCTCCTGAATCGCCTGTGAACCCCTGACTTCGTGACTGCGGCTAGTACTTGGACCTACACCACGGGAAGATGCAAAAATGTTGGGGTGCGTACCGGCAACAAGAACCCAGTGTAACACCCCCATACAATTACCAAAATGCCCCTAAAATGCATTGTATGTACAACACGTCTTCCAAAGCTCTGATGGAAAATTCAAGACCAGATTTGCGATCAATGTGAAAAATTAAGTCAGGAAATGATCTCGACCCGATTAAAGCAACCAGGTCGAAAAATGAAATTGCATAACTTTTGGAAACATAGTAGCAAATTCGTGCCCTCTCCGCGTCGTGCCAAGGGCGCAGAAATGCACTTGTATTTTTTTAACTTTTTGTTGATTTTTAATAGGAATTGAATTTCCTAAACAATTTAAAAACTGTATTAGTCCGCACCCCCTCCGCGACGCAGACCAGTGTGCAGTTTTTATGTTTTTTGTTTTAACTTCGGGAAGGGCATTTTTGTCCTTTCTAATATATTATTAAATTCTAAAAATGTATATCCAAGCCTAAATACGTACTAAGGGTTTCAGAAACCCATTTTTTTCTAAGTTTTTATGGGAGTTCTAAGAGAGTAGAAGAGAGAAAACTTGAGGATTTCCAGACAGGTTCTAAATTCTTGAAGAAAACTTGCTAATTCTTCACTCCAGGTATATAAATGCTACCCATAACATGGAAATGTTCTTTCATGTGCCCCAATTTATAGACTAACATGTAGTAAGTTAACTGATAAGACTTGTATTTAAGTTCCTTGACTATTTTCTTGAAGTTATCTTTAAACCTTATATTTTATGTTAAATTGATGATCATCATGAACTAAATGAAACTATTTACATGTATTATTATGTGATTATATATCTTTCTTGTGCGAGTTATCTATTAAAGACTTAAACAATGAACTTAGGGGTAATGTCTAGAGCCTTGGTTGTTTAATTGTGATGATTGGTGAATTCTGAGTCTTGAGATAGGTGTTGTGATGGCTGAAATAGATGTAAATGGATATCCTTGAGATTTAACTGAGTTTTTGATAGAGGTGAGGGGAAGAATTTCTTTATTGAGTTGATAGAATGATAGATGAGATGAGGACACTATTTGAGAGGGGGAGTTTGGCTGTGTAAAGTCCAACCTTGATAGACTTATGAGTATATTAAGTCCTGGGAGGAGTATTAGCACCGAAATAGGTATAGTGAGTCCCACTCAAACTCATTAACTATGTGGCCAGCATAGGAGAGGATTGGACCATGAAAGCGGAAGCTTCCTTTGTCAAGCAGAGGACTTGACAGACTTTCTTGGGATCCCCGACAGACTCCTCCTTTACCCCGATAAGGTATTGGATGGATGTGGCAATGACATCTCTTTGTTATATCACTACTAGCTCATTAGTAGTGAGCGTCGGTTATAGAAAATCCCAAATAGGTTCCTTGTTGAAAGAACTCTGACGTTGATGTGATTGTATGATGTCTTAATGGATGGTGAGATGATAGAGTCGTGTCCTTGGCTCTGAGTTGAGGATGAGTGATTGATGAGCGCTTGTATCTTATATTGTTTACTTTAGCCCATTTTACATACAGTACCTTCCAAGTACTAACATTCCTTTGGCGCTGCATCGTTTTATGATACAAATTCTATAGACAGAGGACTTTAGTAGTGCAATCATTGAGGTTCAGAGCTCAGTATTTCAAACTGTGGTGAGTTCTCCCTATCCTTCGGAGGATGACTATTTCATTCACTTTATTTCAGTAATTCTGTTTTGATTGTGATAGCCATGGCCTATCATGGTACCTTCCTAGATGTTAGTCATAGAGGCTTTATAGACATAGACAGTTGATGGATAGTTTCAGAATTGTTTATTTCGCGGTTCCTTTCTTTTGAGATATTTCTTCATATTATCTTATGATAGTGATTGCGATAGCCCATTGATAGTTATTTTTCTATTTAATCTTCCGCATATGAATGGATTGAATGAATGCAAAGAGATTAGGTGGTCCACTTGGGGACTAGTGATAGTCTTCGAGTGTCAGTTTCATCTAGGGTACCTTCTCGAGACATGACACCCAGTAGGCATCATCTGCTGCCCGAGTGAAGTACTATAAATATAGAAATTTCAAATATAGAGAATGATAGTAAATATAACAAATCTGAACCCTGATCACAGAGTAAGCATATCTAGAGAATCACTGAACCCAACTGAACAAACCAAAGTGGTGTGCAATGATACTAACTGACGAAGCACGAGTAGGCGGCCCAAACAAAAACTATCACCATACCGAGAAATAGTGTTGTACACAGGTGTAAGACCCTAATATCTATGCTTGTCTGTCAATTGGGCCCCTATAAGCCCAAAAGGTATATCCACGCATAATCTAGCTGATAGAATCACCAAAGATCTCACAAAATCACCATAAAACCCAACTTCCAATATCACATGGTACAGGGGTCAACTGTACATGGGTGTAAGGCCCTAGTGTCTAAGCCTGATGCCCCCTGAGCCCCCATAAGCACAAAGGGTACAACCACACACAATTAGGGTGTATATAGGTGTGTGGATCCACAGGAAATCAATCGGGTCCTCGACCCATCCAATAACCAGTATCACATGGAGCCTCGAACACCTACAATAACAAATGAGGCCTTGAACCCCCTTCTCAACCTGGCCTACTGTCAGGGCAGTCAGCCAGGGCCAAATGGTCTAATAATACATAATGATGGGACATATACCCCGCAGGAGAAATAATCCTCCTAACACAATCAATAGGGCCTCGAACAAAAAAGTAATTAAATGGGCCTCGAACCCAGGAATAATTCACTGGACCTTGAACCTAAGAATAATCAACTGGGCTTAGGACTCAAGAATGGTCAACTGGGCCTCGAACCTAGGAATAGTCAACTGATGCTCAAACTACAAAATCAGTATCTACCATTCAACATCTCAGTCGTGGTCAGTGAACATGGACCATGGGGCATGACTCCTGGGTCTCAAACACTCAAACATGACCACCGGAGCTCGAATAGTGACGGGAAGCATCATCTATGCTTGAGGTATCAAAATAGTCCCTCACTCAACCAATCTGTTTGAATTCAGAACTCCAAAGTTATATCATGCCCAGAGTGAATGTAGGCAATGACACTCACAACATATATATACCACATAATCAAGCCCATGCATTCTTATGTCACCATTCCTCAAATAAAACTAGTTAAATCCATCCTTAGATAAGGATAACAAATGCACAAGAAATAACAACTGTATACTGGAGTATATATCTCACAGACTAATGTAGGGTCATGCCTACCCAAAGCCAAATATACAACGTTCTATTTCATCAAAGTACTTTGAGTTAATATGGTCTTAAATCAAAGAAAAATCAATCAACGGGGCCTAGTCTGAATATGTATCACTAGGGTCTCAGACCCAAAATGTAACCAATATGTATATCAAAAGTATCCAAAACAACCAAGTCCGGCAGAGTCATATCTATATCAAAATTAGTCAAATATACGGCTGTATCATATGTATCCAAAAATAATTAGCCCATTAGAACCCTATCTATACTAGAGTCAATTCACAATACCGTATATAATCAACAATAACTTCACAACCAGCATATCTAAGTAACATTAGGCTACACATTCATACATATAGGAGTTAAGCCAAAACACGTACCCATCTCAGGGCATTATCCCATATCCAGCATTTATTAGGTCTTTTGTAGTTCTACAGTGCCAGAACTCCATTACTATAGTGGTCAAAGCTAGTATAGTCCGGAATAATCACAAGTATCCCAAAATTACTATAGTTACTCCAAATGCTAACTATCCAGAAATACAAGTGTTAACAAATCATGACAATAATGTTAAAATGCATAGCAAAAACTATAACTAATAATCAACCTCATCTCGACTCAGAAGGACTCACCTCAACTCATCTTATCCCATCTTGACTCAGACGGACTCATCTCATCTCATCTTATCTCAACTCAGAGTACTCAGTTTGGGAACTTTTTGGGAGTTTCTCTTAACTAGTAACAACCACTTATGTACAACAATCACCCTAATATTGCCATAGCCGTCCTATGCTTTCCAGGTATGAAACGAATATGATCCATAAGGAATCTGAACTCTGCCATCCTCTATTAGTTTTAGGGATGTAAACTCGAGCGGGGACCATGAGATGTAATGGTCCAATCCTCTTCTACGCTGGGCCGACATAGGTAATGAGTGCAAGTGGGGCTCACTCTTACTTATTTTGGTGCTTGATACTCCTCCCAAGACTCAATGCTCATAAAACGCCTCGTCACTATCTCATGTAGCATTATGGAGGCATTCATTGTCTCAATTGGTCTCATGGAGACACTCATTATCTCAATTAGTCTCGTGGAGACTCTCATCATCTCAAATAGTCTCATGGAGACTCTCATCATCTTATTAACTCAAACTCAAGGGTCCTCTATTATTCGAGGAACTTTAACTCATCTCAATAAACTCAATTATCATTTAAGGACACAAGGACTCAAATAATCAATTAGAAGAAGTCATTTAGACATAACATCAAGAACTCAATTATCAAGACTCATAGGTTCATCAATTAGAAGAAGTCGTTTAGACTTAACATCAAGAACTTAATTATGAAGACTCATAGGAGAATTAATTAGAAGAAGTTATTTAGACATAACATCAAAAACTCAATTATGAAGACTCATAAGATCATCAAGATCAAATAACTCAACCTCATACTCGCATCAAGATTCCCATCATCATACTCACCTGAAGGCTCTAGACTCCATCCTTAGGTTCGTTCATGCATGCTTTCAAAAGTTAACATACAGGGTTTATATAACATCTCATGAAAAGTATTTAATTCAAGAAAACAAGTTTATGATGATCATCAACATATGAAAATATATGTAATAAACATGATTTCTCAAGAAAACAATCAAGAATTATGCATGTAGACTCAAGAACCTTGAACTCTTATCTAAGACAATCTATGGGCCACATGAGAGAACAATCTCATGTTTTCGTTTAGCCTTACATACCTAGGATAAAACTCCTCAAATCATTTGTCAAGAATTCTCCAATCTCACGTTCTTTTTTCTTCTCTCTCAAGCCCTAACTTTCAAATATTGTGAAGAAGGGCTTAGAATACGGTTTTTGACCCTATTTACTCATCAAAATGACCTATATGTGTCATGGGTTAAGTTTAGAAAAGGTGGGGAAAAGTCTTGAATTCCCATCAAAGGATTTAAAATTTTAAACTTTGGTGGAACAGGTTAGGATAACAAGTCTGCGAAGCGGATCGGTCATGCACCTATGAATTTTGGAAATTCAATCCCGTCGAACAATTGAGAAAATATATAAGTGTGGGTCCACGATGGGTCTAGATCGCTGGGATTTCGCGTACTCTCACTGTTTTAGGTCTGTGGTAGGTCTATGTCATGGCTTTGTCACATACCCTTACTATTTCTGGTCAATTTTGCAAAAATTATTTTTTAACCCGATTGCTCTTAAATCGGGTTGAGACTATTTTCTGACTCAATTTTCTGCACTGATAGCAAATTTGGTCTCTAATTTCCCATTCGAGCTTTTGAAGTTGCGTTATGCACACGTCTCCTTTCTAAGGATATTTTGGTAATTTTACTGGATGTTATGTCATCTCCCTCTTGTGATCATTCGTCCTCAAATAATGAGCCAAATTGGATATCAAGGCACGATAGACTCAAAACTCATCTCAACATTCACATCTATCAGTTAGTCTTTCGACTCCTCATCACTCTCAACAATCTCTATTCAGGCTCAAGAATAGTCAATCGACTCAAGAATAGCAACATCAATTAAGTGAAGGGTAAGAACGTTACCTTTAACATTCTCATCTTTAGGCACGAATAACGATCTACACTCTTCTTATCAATCACTCAACAAATCAACCTATCGACTTATTTGGTTGATCCTAAATCACTCAGAATAGACAAATCGATTCAGATCAAAAGTAGAGATACTCTTTTAGATATATTCACCATCAAGCATAAAAGGAACATCAAGACTCAATCATTCTGAATCATTTAAACACTACAACAATCACTCCTTCGAACTCAGGAAGGAAACCATTAACTCTAATCGAGAATGGGACCATCGATACATAATACTCTATATATAACTCTCAAGCTTAGCACCTCGTCTCAATTGTGCTCTTCTTCATGACCCTCTACTCTATCAACTTAAGCTTATAGCTCATATTCAACTCTCTACCTATCCACATCCTCTTATTCCATTCAAGCCTACTTTTGAGGCTCAAGGTGCTACCTTTATGATGATCATATTCATACAAAGCTAATCCTTAATACTTAGCTCTAACTTCCACAGGGGCTTTCATTAAAAGATTACTAGTCCTCTTCCCTACTTCACTATTATGAAGTCTTCGATAGTCCATCGTCATTACTCACATAATAATAACCACTCATTCAAGCTTATCACTCTAACCACTTCCACTCTGTCTTAGACTTTCCAAGCCTACTTATGTCACGGCCCGGCATCAACACTGTGAAGTATTGTCCGCTTTGTCCGCACATAGATCAGGCGCATGGTTTTGTCTCCTTGGGGGGAAAGCCCCGAAAGGCGCCTCATAGGTTAAGCTACTGGTCCCTTACTAAATAGCCCAGGACTCCCCCTCTCTTTTCCTATGTGAGAGTTCTAGCAATCCAGCAAGCCAGCCGTCCGCACACAGCCTAGACCTAGCACACTACTACACTCACCCCCCGTAGGGACTCATCATCCTTATTGAGTTTAGCCCCCACCATCGTACTAGGCGAGAGTCAGCTCTGATACCATCTGCCATCACCCGACACCAACACTGTGAAGTGTTGTCCGCTTTCCCCGCACACAACCCAAGCGCACAGTTTTGTCCCCTTGGGTTAAAGCCTCAAAAGGCGCCTCACAGGTTAAGCTACTGGTCCCTCACTAAATAGCCTAGGACTCCCCCTCTCTTTTCCGATGTGGGAATTCTAGCAAGCCAGCAAGCCAGGCGTCCGTACACAGCCTAAACCCTGCGCACTACTGCACAGTGTTGGTGCCAGGTCATGATAACTTAGCACTTCTACCTCTACTATTCAATGAACTCCCACTGAAAGACACACCATCATACTCTTAGCTATCTATTGCATATCATAAGATCTCATCTGTCTCCTCCTCCCTATATCTACCCCATACATGACACAAGTATAACACCAATGTCATAATAAAGATACATTCACTCCCCTTCATCTACCCTCATTCTCCATCTACTGCTATCAACATCACTATTAGGTCCTAGAGGAACTCATTATCGCTACATCCTACCATCAATAATGGCATAACAGGCTGAAGGTTAGTACATGCGTAAGATAGCATCAGAATAAAGAACTCTGATTCTCTCCCATCAGCCATCACTCTTCTACTATCATCGACATTTCTATTAGGACATGGGAAGACAGTGTCACTCAAAGAACTTACAATGATGATCATTAGAACGATCCAATCAAGAAATCTTATTTGAGGACATTCATAAAGAAGACAGTCTCTCTCATCTATCAAGACTCATTCTGAGTTCACAAAATTATAGTAGGGTAAAACTCAGGTCACTTCTCCCTCAACATAGGATTGGAAACACTAAGGTCTATGGGGTAAGATCAAAGTTAATGAATGAATTCATCCCTTTATATCCCTACAACTCAACATGAATAACAATCAACAAGTGGTATATGGGACTAGGTCATGGGCTTGGCAGTCGTATACCAGACAGGAATAGAACATCACCTCAATGGAAGAATAAGGAACATATAATATGACAATAACTGATGTCTCATCTTGATCAGCCCATCTCTATGAAACTCAAGATCTACTTCAGTCTATCACGTCATCTCCCCTTAGATCAAGGGTTGTCTCTCTAGTTTTGCAAATCAAGTTCCTCTACTAGGCTATAAGAATATACCTCCATATGATCGAGGAATCATTATTTACAAGAATAGGCATCTTAAATCTTCTATCATTCTATAGTCGCATAAATAAATTATCCACTAAGACTCTCTTCAAAGATACCACTCTCAGCTTCCTCCTGCCTCTACAAAAATCCCTTTCTATATTTGTTGTTATTAACGGCTTACATAACCACTTCCCACAATTCTTATAATCTAACCTCTTCTTTTGCCTACTACCGCTCAACTTCTGTGCTCTCTTAAACTCATTTGGATGAGACTTAAACTATAAGGGAAAAACTCATTATCATCTATCCATACGTCCCAATCAACTTAGTTGCTTAGGATGACAAGGAATGCTTACATCAGCCTACTACACATTGACAACTCAGATGTAATATCTAGATTGTTATAGTAGTCATAGCTTAGCGCTTCACACAACTTTACACGATCATGGGTACATATCTCAAGTCTCTTCTTATCTATTCAGTTATCCTCGTTTCACTCATCTTAACTAAGGGGCACTTGTATTCTGCCCATAGCATCGCTTCATCACAAATCAATATCTTCATCTCGAACATACACTAGGCAAAGCCTCTTAGAGCAAATCTCCAACAAAGATTGTCACTCTCACAATGTTATCTCCTCTTCCACTCTACTTCTCAAAATTTAAGCTTAGGGTCTACCACTAAATTTGGATCATAAATTTGGATCACCAATCAATACTACTATGACTAGATATTGTAATGGCTAATCAATTATTATCTGAAAGCTAACAAATCAAGAAATCAAACTGATTCAATTGCCACTAATTAGTTGATGTATTTCCAATTACAATTATTTCCCAAAAGTTTCATAATTAAAAATATAGAATATACATCTATTAGGAAGTACTGACTCCATTCTTTTTAAAGAATGACCTGATTTAATTGAGCATGGAATTTAAAGAAATAAAAAGAACTTCACAATTTATATATTCTATATTAAAGTTAATATAAAATATACCAAATGTTCTTTAATTAGTCTTAGACATGTACCATGGAATATTAGAATTAAAATATTAGCTAAAAAGTAAGATGTTGTTATAAAATTATAAAGTAAGTAGAAGAAAGTAGGGAGAAGAAGAGAAAAAATTTCTTACTCTTATTGAATAATATTCAAATGTATATTACAATATTATGTGCCTCATTAAAAAACCTTACTAGACAAAACCCTGCAGGAAAAAGTTCTTGTAAAGGAAAAAGAATGCACATATTTAATAGTATGCATTATTAGATGCCACATTAGAAAGTTTACAATGGAAACATGCTTCAGCCAACATCAATGCTAACTAATTGCAGCTTTTGAAATGTCTACATTAGGATTGTTCTCCTGCAGCAACTTCTAACGTGAAGACACTTTGTTTAAATTACAGAATATTTCTCAATCTGTCACAGCCCAACCTAGGGTCGTGACCAGTGTCCGATAGGGACACCTAGACACATGCTAACCTTAAATTCCTAATGAAACCGAC
>JAOTQJ010113870.1:0-10932 GCA_025642045.1 Solanum sejunctum | reverse complement strand
AAAGCAAAATAATATACTTTTGGTGAAAAGTCATAAAATATATTCCATTAAAATGCTTCATTCTCTAAAGTTAATGTGGTAGTAGTACATGATGTCTGAAAGAAGACAACTGATTAAATTATGCACGTGAACACAAGGAATAAGGTACTAAGTAATCATAAATTGATATGCTAAAATGCTTGTGTTCCATTGATGAAGAATGAGAACTTTTGGTAATGATTTGAATTAAAGAAAATTCAAATGGACATCCATTAAAGAACCTAAAGATTCTTTTAAATGGTGAATTTTCTTGTACTGCTTATTATCAAGGCAAATTGATTGTGAGACCATCACCAACGAAAGTTGGGATTGAATTCCCTATGTTTTTGAAACATATACATGGAGATATTTTTGGATCTATTCACCCACCTAGTGGGACATTTAGATATTTTATGGTCCTAATAGATGTTTCATCTAGATGGTCTCACTTGTGCCTATTGTCATCTTGCATTTTGACATTTGTAAAATTATTGGCACAAATAATATGATGATGGACACAATTTCCTGATAATCAAATAAAGACAATTCGCCTTTATAATGCTACAGTGTTTTCATCTGAAGCATTCAATGAATATTCTTTATCCATTGGGATAAGAGCTGAACATCATGTTTCTCATGTTCATACTCAAAATGGCTTTGCTGAGTCATTAATTAAATGCTTGCAATTGATAGAAAAACCATTGCTTATGAAAACTAGATTACCCCTTCTGTATGGGGGCATACAATTTTGTATGCTGCAACACTTACTCGCTCAAACCAAATTATCATAAGCATTCTCCATTTCAACTAGTTTCTGGTCAAGAACCTGATATTTTCCATCTAAGAATTTTTGGATTGTCTGCATATGTTGCTTGTGGCACCACCAAATCACATAAACATAGGATCCCAAAGAAGATTAGGAATACATATTGGGTTTGAATCACCCTCTATTATTTGATATCTTAAACCATTAACTTGAGATATATTCACTGCTTGAGTTGTCGATTGTCGATTTAATAAGACACTTAGTCCAAAATTATTAGAAAAAATAATGATATCAAAAGAGAAATTTTGTGAAAATATTCATCATTGTCTCATCTTGATCCTTGTGCTTCTATTTGTGAGCAAGAAGTACAAAAGATTATTCACATACAAGAATTACAAATCAAATGCTGGATGCATTTACAAATTTAAAAGGATCGTAGCTCACCTCTACGAAAAGTAGAGTAGTTGAGAAGAAATAAAGTTGAAATTTACTCCCCGAGTAAGAAATCTAGAATTTGTTCATGTAATAGTAAATCATAAATTTAATATAGCAAAAGTCACATGTCATGGTAAACATGAAATTTACTCATCAAACATATATTGGAGAAATAAAAGATCCTTCAAGATTGTTTGTTCTCATGATAAGTTGATTGCATCAACTAATGTTGGGATTGAATTTCCTAAATTGTGAAAGTATAAAAGGTGAATATGGGCCCATTCACCATCATGTGATATGCGAAATACATGCATTAATAAGATAATCACATTTGCATTTATTATCAACTTGAATTTTGACATACACAAAATTGTTTTTGCAAGATAATTGAATTAAGAGCATAACTTTCAGCATACATGATCAAGATGATTTATCTTGATTGTCACAACCTAAGCCTAGGTCCTAGACATGACACGATTCATAGGAAACTCGAAGGGACCTCAAGTAAGCCTCTTCACATATCATTACACATCCTTGATCGCGGAAGCAATAAAATACAACAAGAAGTAGTAAATAGGGATAAGCGGGATTAAGGGACAACTTTCATATCATAAACATTAAGAGTCAAGAGAGAGTCAAGCTCATAGTATTATACAAAACATGTTAAAAGAACACCTCTAAAATTAAGATACTTAGCGGGGGCCAAGACAAGCTACCGGGCTCACCTTCATAGTCAATACATCCATAAAAAGAAAGATAGTCTTAAAACATAGTATGAGATCATAAATATCGTCCCCAAAATAGAGGACTGACCAAAGAGCTTGAGAGAAGTCGTACGAGCCACGCGGAGGATGATGATCAAGCGGGTCTCCAGATCCTACATGGTGACATCATGTAGGCATAGAGTATGCATTAGTACGTTTGAATGTACTAAGTATGTAAGATGTAATGCAACAAATGATAAGCACCATGAGCAAAATGCATAACATAGGCAATGAATGTGCATATGACAATATGACATGTATGAATAATGGTTAAAGTAAAATCATACTTATATAAAACATAATACATGTGTAAGGAGAGACTATTATTAGTGAATATTCAAGGCCTACCACCCCCTTAGAGAGGCAAATGAGTTACGTACCCCTAAATTGGTTGATGAGGTACAAAGCCCCCAACATGGTTCATGAGCTACAAACACTCCACCATCGTTATCAAGGTACAAACCCCTCTATATGGTTGCACGGGCCTACTACCTCTCGAGCTAGCAATCGAGGTACAAACCCCTCAACAAGGTTACCTAGGTCTACAAACACCCAAGTGAGGCTAGGTCAAATCCCAACACTACAGAGATAATATCATATATATACATTCCTTTCATCATCATATAGTCATTCAACTCATAAGACATGCATTAGACCTTTAATTCCTGAAGAAAATCATATCCGAACATTTTATCAAATACTTGCAGGTGTGTAGTGCTGGTGTAAAACCATGCAATTCAAGAGTGAAACAATGCTAGAAAATTCAATGTAAAATCATCAATAGATACTTGGTAACACCCTCAAGAAACATACATCAGCACCCTTAATCAAATCTCATAATAGATCTTAGATTCATAGCTCAAAACATGCTAAGACAACCATACTTTCATGAAATCCCAACATAGTATGTAGTGAAATTCATAATAAGATCCAAGAATAAATCAACTTTAAATCATGCAATTTTAAGTAAAAGGGAACTTGGGCATCATGATTGAAAGGAACCCATGAAAGAAATCCACATAACTTGACTTTAGAGAATTTTTTATGACGATTGGAAATGGAGACTTGAAGCTTGAGTGAGAACCTTAAGATCCGGATGAGTTTTGAGACTAGAAATTTAGAGATGAAATATTTTATAACTGTTTGAGAGAGTATTTGGGAATGTCTTGAATGATATGAGGGTGAACTAAGGTTAAATATAGGTATTTTCACGCATGGGAATACTTAGACCCATGACCCAAAGACCTTGGACAGACTCAACAAAACTGGGCAAAAATAACACTATGGCGCGCATTTGTTGCGTTGAGCCAGGGGTGCGGATCGCCATTGGAAATCACATTATTGTGATTTTCAAATTTTGCTATGGTTTCTCTTAAATCGGGTTAGACCCATTCCCTAATCAATTTGATCCCTGAACAAGAATATGATGTCAGATTTTCGATGTCGCTCAAGGGTTTTGAGATGTATAGAAATTACAATTCCGAGCACTTCTAAGGCACATTTTTGGGCACTTCTTGGGGTTTTGTTAATATCTCCCCCTTTGGAGAATTCGTCCCCAAATGTAAAAGAAATATATATGAAAAGAGTAATCATAAAGAAATCAGACCCAACAAGAATGCAACAACATAATTAAAACACCATTTTCAGAATCTCAACATAAGTGTAAAATCACAATGAACTTTGTGAATATAAACGTAAATACATATGTATGACTTAGGAGTTGGAACATGAGACATGAAATCATATAGGAGACTTAGAATTAGTACCTTAGGCATGGGTACACCATGAAGTTACAAAGGTTGTACCTGTGAACCAAACCAAGGGCAATAGCAAGATGAACAAAAAAGTCTATGCAAATAAATGAAGTTTTGTTCTACGTCTCCGAGCTTGCTGTTTGCTTACTGGCTTCATATAATGTAGAATACACTAGTTCTCTTTTTCTATAACAACACGCTTAATGCGATCCTGACAAATGATGATTAGACGAGATTTGACATTTTTGAACCTGTTCTTTCCATGACCCCTTTTAATTGATAAGAGACTTCTTGATATTGGAATCCGGGGACAACCATTGATTGATATATAGATCCACATCAAATGCAGCCACTATCTTTATTCCATTCCAGGGGCTAGCTTTATCAATTAGTAAAAAAAAAAGGCAATTAGACTCAGTCTGTCAAAATGATTAATTATTAACTAATTCAAATGAGGATGAAAGAGATAAGAATATCGTTTTTGCATGTCCGATTCGGCCTCTCATGTAGCACTTTCGACATGTTGATTCCTCCAAAGGACCTTAACAGAAACAATATCCTTATTCCTCACCTCTTCACTTGTCTATCCAAGATCTCTACTGGAACCTCCTCATGTCAAGTTGTCTTCAACTACACCCAAAATATCAAGAGGCACAATAGCATAAGGATCACCCACACACTTCCTCAACATAGACACATGAAAGACCTGATGAACCAATTATATTTCACTAGGCAAATCCAACTTGTAAGACACCTTACCAATCTTTTTCGTCACCCTATCAGGACCTACATATCTAGTGACACCTTCAAATAGACCGAATCACCAACCTTAGACTCAAGCTCCCTCTTTCTCACATCGGCATAAGACTTTTGGTGACTTTGGGCTATTTTCAACCTTTCTCTAATCATCCTTACCTTCTCTATAACATCCATAACTAGATTTGAACCCAACACAGCCAACTCCTCTAATCCCAAACCACCCAACCGGTGATCTACTATGCCTACCATGGAGAGACTCAAAAGGAACCATTCCGATGCTAGAAAAATAACTATTGTTATATGCAAGCTTAATAAATGGATGATAATCATCCCAACTACCCTTAAGCTCCAATACACAAGCCCTAAGCATGTCCTCAAGTGCTTGGATAGTTCTTTCAGCTTGGGCATCCATTTGAGGGTGAAAGGCCATACTAAGCTTTACCTTGGTTCCAAGACCTCTTTGGAAGGACCTCCAAAAGTGTGAACTGAATTGTGCACCACAATCCAATATGATGGACAAAGGGACCCAAAGCAATGTCACCAAGTCATAAATATACAACCTAACATAATCTACAGTCCCATATGTAGTCTTAACCAGTAAAAAGTGAGCCAATTTCGTTATCCTATCAACCACAACCTATATGGAATCAAAACCCTTTCTAGTCTTGGGCAGTCTAACCATGAAATCCATATTAATCTCTACCCACTTCCAACTTGGAATCTCTATGTTGTGGGTTAGGCCAGCCGACCTTTGATGTTCCACTTTGACTTATTGGCAACTAGGGCAATTGGATACAGATTTGGCAATGTCTCTCTTCATGCCTCCCCACCAATACATATCTCTCAAATCTTTATACATCTTAGTAGACGCGTGGTGAAGAGAGTAAGAAGAACCATGAGCCTCATCAAGAATATTTTCCATCAAGCTATCAACACAAGATGTACACAACCTACCTTGGTACCTAAGGACATTATCTCCCCCTTAGGAGGAAACCTCCACCTTGCCCCCTTTCTTTGAGGCCTTCAATTCTAACAAAGAGGGGTCAAGATCTTGCCTAGCTTTCACCTCCTCAACCAATGAAGATTTAGAGCCATCATCAACACCACCACCATCATCAACGTCTTCCAACCTAACTACCAATCTAGCCAACCAATGGACCTCCCAAGCCACCATCATCAACATGAGCTAGGTTGCCCATAGACACCCTACTTAAAGCATCTGCCACCATATTAGCCTTTTTTGGGATGATAATGCACACTCATATCATAGTCCTTAAGAAATTCTATCCACATCCTTTGTCTCAAGTTGAGATCATTTGAGTGAATACATATTGAAGACTCTTATGATCGGTGAAAACATCAACATGCACCCCCATACAAATAGTGACACCAAATTTTCTAGGCAAAGACTATGGCGGCCAACTCAAGATCATGGGTAGGATAATTCTTTTCATGTGCTTTGAGTTGTCTGGAAGCATAGACTATCACCTTACCATTTTGCATTAACACACAACCTAAGCCAACATGGGAAATATCACAATACAAGACAAATCTTCTTAGCTCTTTCGGTAGTGATAATATAAGAGCAGACACAAGCTTATAATTCAATGTTTGGAAACTCCTTTCACACTCATTGGACCATACAAATTTGTCTTTCTTTTGAGTCAACTTTGTCATGGGAGAAGCAATAGAAGAGAACCCATACACAAACCTCCGATAGTAACTCGCTATGCCGAAGAAGCTCCTAATATCTGATGGGGTCAAGGGTCTAGGACAAATTCTAATCATATCTATCTTCTTAGGGTCCACCTTAATACCATCCACCTACACCACATGACCTAGGAAGACAACTTCTTTCAACTAAATCTCACACTTCTCACATTTAGCATATAATTTCTCTTCCCTCAATTTTTGCAACATTACCCTCAAATGGCCTACATGCTCCTACTCACTATGATAATAGATCAAAATATCATCAATAAAGACCACAACAAACAAATCAAGGTAGGGTTATGAAGACCCTATTCATAAGATCCACAAAGATAGTCGGTTCATTAGTCTACCCAAAGGATATTACAACAAACTCATAATGCTCATACCTAGTCTGAATGGCCATCTTGGGAATGTCATACTCCCCCACCTTCACTTGATGTTACCCATACCAAAGATCAATCTTAGAGAAGTGGCTAGTCTCTTGCAATTGATCAAACAAATCATCAATCCTTTGAAGAGGATACCTATTCTCGAAGGTGACCCTATTAAGTCACCGGTAGTCAATACATAATCTAAGAGACCCATCCTTGTTCTTCATAAACAACACCATTACACCCTAAGGTGATTTTCTAGGCCTAATGGAACCCTTCTCCAACAAATTTCTCAATTGCTCCTTCAACTCCTTTAACTCCACCGAGCCATACAGTAGGGGCAATAGAAATGGGTTGAATATCGAGGAGGAGGTCTATACCAAAATCTATTTCTCTTTTCAGAGGAACATCGATAAGGTCTTTTGGAAAGACATTAAGGAACTCATTTACAATCGAAACCGACTCTATAGAAAGGACTTTGAACTCCACATCCCTAACCCTCACAAGAAGATAAAGACACCCCTTAGAGATCAACTTACGAGTTTTAATGCAAGAGATGAACCTACCTTTAACCACCACATCATAAATCTCCTACTTAAGAACATGTTCATTTGGGAATTGGAATTTGATCCTATGGGTTCTACAATTAATAGAGACATAGTATGCATGCAACCAATCCATCCCAAGAATGATATCAAAATCAATCATATCCAACTCAAAAAGATCACAAGGAAATATTTTATGCAAGATGCAAATGGGATAATTTTTATAGACCTTTTTAGCAACAATAGATGTACTAATA
Organism: Solanum sejunctum; assembly: GCA_025642045.1. NCBI lineage: Eukaryota > Viridiplantae > Streptophyta > Magnoliopsida > Solanales > Solanaceae > Solanum > Solanum sejunctum. Next base: position 3,550 of record JAOTQJ010113870.1, on the reverse strand, counting down.
GGAGTAGATACCTCATAGACTCACACAATAATTTGGGCTCAACATGAAACTTTTTGCCAATAAAGGGGGTAACAAAAGAAAGAGTGGTATCCGGATCAATCAAAGCATATACATCAAAATCAAAGACTTTTATCATATTGGTAACAATGTCGGGAACCTCATCAACCCCTTGCATCCTATGTAAAGTATAAAACCGATTATGCCTTAGGGCACCATCTTGTCGGCCAGCTCTCCCCAAAGGAATCGCATTAGCACCTTATGGATGAACCTCCTTACCTTTGTTCTGATTTCAGGGGCAATCTTTCACCTTATGCCCAACTTCCCACATCCATAATACGCATTAGCATCTCTCAAGCATGGGCCACTATGACCCATACCATATTTTTGACACCCACCATTAGGAACCACACCCCTAATACCTTGGTCCCTTGGAGAGTCATTGGCAACCTTCTTATTATATGTAGGAGAAGACCCTTGGCCTTGGTGGAACCGGCCACCCTTTCGACTGCGGAACTTCCCCTCAAAATAGGCCCTCTTAGCCTCACAACCCCTCCTATTCCTCAACTTTTCCTCCTCTATTTGTTCGGCATAGGTCATTAACCAGGACAAATCTATGTCAATAATCAACATAGAGGACCAGCATTCTTCACTCACCAAATCGGAAACACCCATCACAAACTTAGTCATTCTGGACCTTAGGTCGACAATCAAGTGAGGAGCATATTTAAAGAGCTGAGTGAACTTGAGGGAATACTCCATAACACTCATAGGCCCTTGTTTCATATTCAGAAACTCCACCAATTTGGCTTCCCTAAGTTGAAAAGGGAAGAACCGATTAAGAAAGGCCACCTGGAATTCCTCCCAAAGCACCACATTGTTGATTCCCTTCTCCTCCTTCCATTAGTTAAACCATATTTATACCATCCTATTGGGTTGGTAAGCTGCCAACTCTGCCTTCTCTTCCAATTTAATAGCCATCCACTCTTGAGGGTCCTCATCCACCTTTGACCCATAGAATTCTGAGGGATTCATCCTCATGAAGTCTCTAAACCAAGATGTCGACATAGGAGCATGAGGGGATTTGGCCCCTTAATTGGATTGATTAGCCACAACATGTGCAAGCACAGTGAGAGCATCCCGGAGCTCACCATGAGCCGATTGTCCCTTGGGTGTGCGAGTTTTTCTTCCTCTTGTGTTAGGCATGATCTAGCATAGCAAAGAATAATTATTGGAGTGGAAAAACCTTACCTCAACTTCTATAGAACAACATAGAGTAAGAAGAAGGGAAACATTTCCTAAAATATCTTATAGTCTCTTACACATAGTTGTGGTGCACAACACAACCATGAATAAGACTCTAATGGATGTGTTATGATAAACTCCGAGGATCTAATAACCTAGTGCTTTGATACCAAGTTTTTCACGAACCAAGCCTAGGGCCTAGATATGACACGATGCATGGGGATCCCGAAGGGACCCCAAGCAAGCCTCATAACATATCATTACACATCCTTGGTAGCATAAGCAATAAAATATAACAAGAAGTAGTAAATAGGGATAAGCGGGACTATGGGACAACTTTCACATTGTAAACATCAAGAGTCAAGAGAGAGTCAAGCTCATAGAATTATACAACACATGTCCAACAACACCTATAAAACTTAGATACTTAATGGGGTCCAAGACAAACTATAAGGCTCATCTTCATAGTCAATACATCTATAAAAAGAAAGATAGTCTTAAAACATAGTATGAGATCATAAACATCATCCCCAAAATGGAGGACTCACCAAAGAGCTTGAGAGAAGTCGTACTAGCCATGTGGAGGAGAATGATCAAATGGGGCTCCGGTTCCTACATGGTGAGGGCATGCATTAGTATGTTTTAATGTACTAAGTATGTAGATAATACACCAAGTGATAAGCGCCATAAGCAAAATGCATAACATAAGCAATGGATGAGCCTATAGCAATATGGCATGTATGAATGATACTTGAAGTAAAATCATGATTACATAGAATATAATACATATGTAATAAGAGACCATTATTCGTGAATATCCAAGGCCTACCACCCCCTTAGAGAGGCGAATGAGGTACGAACCCCTTAATTGGTTGATGAGGTACAAACCCTCACAACTTGGTTGATGAAGTACAAAGCCCCTAACATGGTTGATGTGTTACAAACCCCCTACATGGTTATCAAGGTACAAATCCCTTGACATGGTTGCACGAGCCTACCACCTCCCGAGCGAGGTGATCAAGGTACAAAGCCCTTAATAAGGTTATTGGGCTTACAACCCCCAAGTAAGGCTTGGTCAATTCCCAACACTATAGAGATAATATAATATACATACATTCCTTTCATCATCATATAGACATTCAACTCATAAGACATGCATTGGACCTTCAATTCCTTTAGAAAATCATAACTTTACATTTTATTAAACACTTCGCCAGTGTGTAGTGCAAGTGTAAAATCATGCAATTCAAGAGTGAAATCATGCTAGAAAAATTTAATGTAAAATCATTAATAGATACTTGGTAACACCCTAAGCAACATACATCAACACCCTTCCTCAAATCTCACAATAGATCTTAGATACATAGCTTAAAGATGCTAAAACAACCATACTTTCATGAAACCCAACATAGTGTACAATGAAATTCATAATAAATAAGACCCATGAATAAAGCAACTTTAAATCATGCAATTTTGAGTAAAAGGAAGCTTGGGCATCATGGGTGAAAGGAACCCATGAAAAAAATCCATATACCTTGACTTTGGAGAATTCTTGATGAAGATTGAAAATTGATACTTGAAGCTTGAGTGAGAACCTTAAGATCTGGATGCGTTTTGAGACTTGAAATTTGGAGATAAAATATTGTCTAAGTATTTGAGAGAGTATTTGGGAAGGTCTTGAATGATATGATTGTGCAATAAGGCTAAGTATAGGTATTTTCACGCATGAGAATACTTACACCCAAGATCTAAAGGCCATGGACTGACTCAACAAAACTAGGATAAAATAACACTGTGGCGCGCCCTTGACACAACGCGGATCGCCACTGGAAATCAAATTTTTGTGATTTTCAAATTCTGCTATAGCTGCTCTTAAATTAGGATTAGGCCCATTTCTCACTCAATTTAATTGCCTGAACAAGAATATGAAGTTGAATTTTTGATATCTCGCACGAATTTTCAGATATATGAAAATTATAATTTTGGGCACTTTGAGGCACATTTATGGGAACTTTTTGGAGTCGTTTCATTGATAATATTGATAAAAACTTAAACTGATTGACACTAAATTCCTTAAATAAATGGTCAATTAATGCTTATGAGAATAAAGCTTCATGTTCTGAAATATGACAGATTATACATAATGATATACATCAATCCAACACATTATGTTCAATTTCTCTTCAAATTGATTTATTGTCACGACCCAACCCCGGGGCCATGAATGGTGCCGATAAGACACCGCGACAACCGCTTATACTGAATATTTACTTACGACAGCTAAGGAATTTCACAAAAATTTCAACAG
>JAOTQJ010113869.1:0-43531 GCA_025642045.1 Solanum sejunctum | reverse complement strand
TTTACTTGTTTGTGTATCTGTGCTTGTTTGAATGCTAACATTGTTCTATTATTGGTTTAAATCTAATTAAATTTCCGGCGAGTCAAAATTATTACTTTCATTTTTATTTTGAGATAGTGCTTTTATTAAAAAAAATAAAAAAGAAAAAATAAATAAAAGTATCAAAAAATGAGATTTTAACATTTTAGTTTAATTTTTAGAGTTGAGTGAATTCTTGCAAAATTAGTCGAATGTTTTTTTAGTTTAGTTTAATCTAGTCAAATCTTTTTCATTTGGGCTAAAATCTTTTAGAAAAAACAAAAATTCAAAATCAATCAACCCTTTTTTAAAGTCAAAATTAGTCAACATTTAATCGCCGGATAATCGCATTTAGTGGACATTTCGAGTGCGTAAAACCTTCTCGAAGTGGAAATGTGAACCCGAACCTATTTTTTGGATTTTGAAAGATTTTTCTGTTAGATCTTTTAAAATATTTAATGATTTCCTAATTATCCGTAAAATTAGGTGGCGACTCTGTTTTCCTCTCGAATTTCGAGATTGATTTTTCTCAAATTAATTGAGCTTAAATTGATTTTTGATTTTTGAATTTTTTTTTCTTTTCAAAAAGCCATTTTTCGATATAACACCACTTATTTACAATTATATGTTAATATTTTAGAAAGATTATATCAAAAGGATAAAGAAAAAATGGTTACGCAAGTTCACCCATCTCAATCACCTTTTCTTTTACCTAATAATACCTTGCTCAAGTTACTTTTGAAGAAATTAATAAATTGATTTCTCAAAATAATTATCAAAACCTTTATGTAAAGCTTTTAGGAGAACAAATTAGTTCTTTATAAGAAAAGCTCGATAAGCTACATCTTTTAATTAAAGAATTAAGTACGGGTAAGGAAGTGAGCATTAGCAAGGCTGTGTCTTCTGACGTGGCTTCCTCTTAAGGAATCAAGTCAGATGTACAAATAGTCAACGCTAATATTCAGCCTCCTCCAGAAATCCCTAAATTTCGAATTTAAAATGTTTCAAGTTTTGATATCGATAATTTAGAAAAAAAATGAAAAATGACTGTTTTTACCATGGGATTTTCGGGAAGAGAATTATACTTAAGAGCAAATACCTTATTTATACAGAGTATTTTTTAATAATTTTTGGGATAAGTTAATGAAGAAAGATCCCTCAACCAAGAAGTTATACAGACAAGAATTACTTGATCAAATCCATCTACTGCTACTACTACTACTACTATTACTACAGAATACGCTTCAACTTCTAGACAACTCATTTATACATCAGTCAAAGAAATTGCTCGTAGAATTTTTTTGCAAGATCAAGAATAAGACAAACTTGAGCCAATAGCCAAATACATGAATCATGTTAAACAGAATTTATTAAATTCAATCGGGATGTTCGAAAAAGGTAATATGTTCAACGAAGGAAGTCTTAATATGGAAGATGCTCAGTCCATTCCAAGTGATAAAGTCGTAACAGACAAAGTCATCGATAATATCGACAAGTTCTGCCAAAATATGACAAAATAAATACAGAATAAAAATGATGCTATATGATCAGTTGATAATAATGTACTACAGGAAAGCCACCACTACACTAGATGTAGATACACTGCTCATTACTGTACATGGACCCGTATGTGAGCCCTGTTATACTATTCATAGATTCTTTTTCTTTCTATAAATAAACCTTCTTTGTAAAGATCTTCAAAAGTTTCATTTTTCTAGTTTTTCCTTCTCTCTAAAATCCTTTGTGAAGTTCTCAAGTTTGTGAATAAAGATCGTTTTTACTATTCTGGAGTCCAACTTCTGGTGATAAAGGTACTATTTTAATTTTTTTTAATTCTAAAGTTTAATATTATTATCCCTTTCCCTGCTGTGACTATGTCCGGCTAAGTTAATTCATGTCTATGTTGAATATCTAATTTCTCTCTTATAATTATTATGTAATAATCTAGACTCAATTTTAATATAAAGAAATTTCTTATAGTTTCTTGACTTGGTTCCGAGATGGTGACACAGTCGAAAATGGGACTACAGTGTTGTCTTTGTCTTAGTGACTACATTTAGCAAGCTGTGACATTAAGCCCCTTTGCTAAGTTGTTGTCTAAAGTGGGGCATTCCATTCCCAGTTAGAACCGCTATTTACATGGGTTCAACACAAGTAGTATCAAGTTCTGACAGGTCTCTTGCTTGGGTAAAAGACAAATTTCCCTATATAGTCACGAAACAATAAAAAATTTTATTATAGTAAAGTTTTACTTTATAACTTAGAGTCTGGATGGTCTAGCGGACTACCGCCAGCCTCTAGATCATGACAATAAATGGTACCAGAGTCTAGGAACTTGCATAATGATTATGCGATGAGATTCGAAGTATTTGACATAGATATGACTTACTTGTCTAAGGATTTAGGAGATAGTAGTATTAAAAATAAAAAATTAGAAGAGGTTGATATACCTCAAGATCTTGACTTGTTAAATAAATAAACTATTCCTAAAATTAATTTTAAAACCATTTAGAATTATGGGTGGTCTGATAAGTAATCTTCTAAATAAATGATAAAAATGACTGAAAAATCATTAGCTTTAAATTCGTTCGAATAGACTATTCTCCTGTTAGAAATTCGTTATATCGATCCTTATAGATATCAATTTCATTTTATGTATATTGGCATGGTAAATATTGCATTAAAGCCTTTAACTCTTAAAGGGTTACCTAAGATTTTTTTGGCAGCAATAAGAGATGCTAGAAATCTTAATTTTGGACATTCACTTATGCTTTCAATAGAATTCACTGTGGTCTATAGTCCTGTTTATTTCAATACACAATCAAATTTGCAGTTGTCTCTTACTGATGTTAATATTCTTGATGCCTTAACACTAAATGTTAAAACACTTGGTTATAATTATGCATCTGGATCTGAGTTTATTTGCTTATCTTACAGGATTTATTTTAAATTGTTATCTTCTTTAAACCCTATATGTAAAGTATTTGACACACCTAATCAAACTACTTTTATTGAAACTAAATTTTTCAAATCAAAAATCACCACTACACGATAAATTAAGCGGAAAAAAATTATTTTTTCTACCACTTGGACTTTAGATCGGCTATGTCTTCTAGTCAAATAACTAATAATTTGACAAAAATGGATTTTTCACATATCACTCAAAAACCCCATGGAAAAGTTTTTATTCAATTTGATGATAGATCAGTTGTTTATAGTAGACAATCATTTTCTCATAATAGATTATTGCCTGCTGTGCATCATATTTCTCCTATAGAGACATCATATGGCCCAGGAAGAACTCGTCTAGCTTCTTTACATAGTATTAATATGGAAACAGTTGATAAAGTGCGTGATATCGCTAAATATGTTAAAAAACTTAAAATCAATCCTCAAAATAATATTCTTCAGGATACTAATTATGTTTCTAATAAAGATATTTCGACTGCTTCAGAGATGAATTTAGACCACGACAAGATTTAAATAATTTCTATCCAAATAAATTTTAGTCCAGGATCCCTGGCAAGAAAATAAATTCAAAAGGAATTTTTTAATGGTACATGAAGCCAATTTAGACTTTGGTTTTTTGACATTTACAGTCAATATAAATTACATAATATTTCTTAAGAGTGTTATGAAATTTGTGCTCTGCATAATAAGATTATTTGCTTTGTTCCGTGGTTTATAACCACTTATTTACCATTATATGTTAAGAAAGATCATATCAAAAGGATAAGGGGGAAATGGTTACACAAATTGACCCACCTCAATTACCTTTTGTTTTACCTAATAATACAACCATCTCATTTGTTGCTTTTGAAAATTTTGTTGATAGAGATGTTGCTCAAGTTACTATTGAAGAAATTAATAGATTGATTTATTAAAATTATTATCAAAACCTTTATGTAAAGGCTTTAGGAGAGTAGATCAGTTCTTTACATGAAAAGCTTGATAACCTACATCTTTTAATTAAAGGATTGAGTACGGGCAAGGAAATGAGCATTAGCAAGGCTATGTCTTCTGACGAGGCGTCTACTTTAGAAACTAAGCCAGATGTGTAAATAGTCAACGCGAATATTCAGCCTTCTCCAGAAATGCCTGAATTTTGAATTCAAAATGTTCTAAATTTTGATATAGATATTTTGGAAAAACTTTTTGAAAATATGACCGCTTTTAATGCAGAACCTCTTAATTTGTCAAACGACTTTGCTAATCAAATCGAGCAAATCACTGATTTTTCGGCAGTTAAAACTCAAACTTATTTTGAGATTAATAAGCTTAAAAGTTTCGTTAAATGACAAAAGAGCAAAATGAATGCTTATTTAAATCATATGGAAACTTATTATTATACTCATCCTACTCCACAAGACGTTTTGATAGAAGAACGCGATTGGAATCAGACTAACATCTCTTTTAGTGGTTCTTAAATTTATGAATGGAACCTTGATGGTTTCACTGATCGTCAATTAACTATTCTAGTGCATCATATACTAATGTATAGTACTATTGCAAAAAGTGGTAATAATGTTAATAGTGATGAAAACATTGTTAGAATGATTGCTGCAGGATTTACTGGCCAGTTACGAGGATGGTAGGATAATTTTCTCACTATGCAACAGAGAGCCGCGATTATTAATGCAGTAGAACCTAAGCCTGCTGTTCATAACTTAGGCTTTGCTTTAGTTGTTAATAGACAGAATGTTGTTTATACCTTAGTAACCTGTAATTTAGAACATTTCAGTATTTGATTTACCAATAAGTATGATACTATTCATACCCTTCTCAATAGTTTGCAATGTCACCATTTAGGAGAATCTCGGTGGTATAAAGACACCTTTCTTAGTAAAGTCATGGAACTACTTGAGACTAAATTAAGTCATTGGAAGCAAAAGTTTATAGACAGGCTCCCTCCTCTATTTGCTGAAAGGATTAGGAAAGCCTTAAGAGGGCCCTATGGTGAAATCAAATGGGAAATATTTACTTATGGAAAGCTTTTAGGCACCTACTTTGAAGAAGGATTAAACCATTGTAATGACCTTAAATTGTCCAGATAGCTGAAAATGGATTGATTAAAAGAAAGATAATAATTAGGCGATTTTTATACCCAGTTTGGAGTTAGTGAACCTCCTTTTCCTTATAGGAAGAAAAAATCTTAATATCATAAGCATGAAAATTATTCAGACCATCCTTATAGAAAAAATAGATCTAGATATAGATCTAAGGAAGAAAGAGAATCTACGAAAGCTCATCGTAAATCAACTAGATTTACAAAAAATAGATCTAAGAGTGACCTAGCTAAGATTAAGTGTTATAGATATGATAATCTTGGACATATTGATCCTATTTGCAAGCTTGAAAAGCTTAATCTCTTAATCTTGATAATGTTGTCCATGATCAGATTTATGGTTTGTTATACACTTTCGTTTCTGAGTCAGATCATATTTTTGAAACTGAAACTGAATTGAAAGAAATTGATTTACTTGAATTCTCTGACAATGAGAATAATAATGTTATTTGTGCTGATTGCAAAGGTGATACTTATAATTATGAAGATGCATTTTATAAATTGCAATCTCAATTTGAAGATTTGAATATGAATACTATTACATTTGATAATGTAATAGAACTTTTAAAGGAAGTTAAGAATGAAAAATTTTTACAAATGGCCATAGCCTCTGATTCAAAATCTTCTACTTACACTTCAAAAGATGATGATTTTCATAATGAAAAAGATAATTTTGAGTATTCTCCGCCCTATACCATAATAGAAGTATATCGCCAGATGGCTAAGAGATCTACATCTAAGGTAACTAAGGATACTACATTTGATGATTATAAAATTGAGATTGAAAATTTACAAAAGAAGATTAACTCCCTTAAATAGAATCAAACAATTTGTGATCATCATATTTCTCAATTAGAGAAAAATAATTCTCTTCGAGAAAAACCTCATGGTAAAGGTATTACTCTTCAAACAGGCATGCCATTCTCATTCCTGGTTCAATCCCTTTGCAAAAAGGCCGGTGTTCCTACTACTCATCTTTTGGACAAGAAAATAGCTCCCAAAGGCATAACCAACATTGTCCTGATTAAGGATGTCCAAATACCTCTCATGAGGAGCAGAACACATTCACTAGGGGGCCAACAAACTTTCCATCCACACCTCCAAAAAACCCTTGCCATTTGAGGACTACACCACCATCCCACCATTAGGCGTCACTTCTGAGCAGCTCAAGAGTAGTGGTGCAGCTGCTCTAGTTTAGCAAGGGTATGCATTTATGCCCTACGAGTTTTTAGCCAGATTGGTCATGGACCAATGACCAATACGTGTTATTTTAACCAAATTTGTAGAGAGGATTCCACAGGTGGTCCATTCTTATTCGCAGCGAGTGGTAGACCAACATAGTAAAGCCGTTCTGAGCTAAATCACTGACCTGCAAATCAAAGTCAGCATTTTGGAGGGATACTTCCATAGCATGTTAGGGAGTCTAATTGGGGATGAAATGAAGGATCTGGTATAGACAGTGAATAGTATAAACACTCAGATTGCTAAGGTGACTGCACAGGACTAGGCCTTTGCACCATCCTCACCTCCATATTTGTGGATGAACCTATTCAATATCACAGCGGTGCTAGTTTTGTATGAGATATGGGGTGTTCTACCAGCCCCATATAAGCCATTCGCGCCACCCACTGAGCAGCTTATGAGGAAGGACAAAGGTAAGCACCACGATCACTAAAAGAGTCCTCCCCGTGATCCATAGAAGGAAAAAGACCGACAGATTAGCAATACTGCCAGGGGCCAGCGCCAAGCAGCAGCTGAACGAGCAGAACAAGAGTGGCTAGCCGTAAATGCGGCACAAAAAAGAGCCTCTAGTAGCACCTTTGGATTGGGTACTACATATACTGATGATGATACCCTAGGGGGTTTGGTCCCACCAACAATACTGCCACCTAGGGTGTCTCATGTATACTCTATCTCCTATCTGTTCATTAACTTGTGTTATATTGTAGTGAGGGCACTACACTGTCTTCTTGGTGAGGTTGGGGCATCCTGCCACTTGAGAGTTTTTCTTGCCATGTTTCTTTTCTCTCAAGTGTATTATCTAGTAGAATGAACATGTTTAGGTCATAATGTTTATGTAAATATAGGTGTTTACAGAAGTGTAGGTATCCCTTGTGTTAATCTTTATGACATCCCATTTTGACAATGTTAATTTTATATGTGTTTGCATCTCATCCTGACTAACTTGCATGATTACTAGGAAGTATTGTGTGTTTGGTTGATGAAGCATGCCTATGTGATTTAGTGTCACTTAGTGTAGAAGATAAACCATGTGTGTGAGCTAGTTGCATAATTCAGTCGACGCACTTGTGAGATAGAAGTTACCTAGTTAGTCCCACTGAAATAATTGAATGACTTGATTAGGATGGAATCTGAGGCCATTGTTGTTGAATAGTCACTTAGCCAAAAAATGACAAACTAAATGAAATTGTCCCTTTGAACCAAATGTCAAGCCTAAATGGATCTTTTCTTTGTAATCACCCAAATTCAACTCCCTAATCTATCTGTTGATCTGTGTTTTGGCCCTGGTCTCTCCAAGGACATTGGGAACCTCTACATAGGTCAAAAGCCTAAGTTGAGGGTGGTTTTTATTGGCTCTTGTCCCATCGAAAGGTATTGTGAACCTTAACGTAATGTAAAGGCATAAGTTGAGGGTGGCTTGTGCAGGGAGAATAGATAAAAGGAGTGTGGAAAAGAATAAAGTGAAAAAAGGAGAAAAAGAAATAGGTTGTGCTCGTGATAAAATCAATGAGTGAAAAAAAAAATAAAAATGAGTAGATGAGGACGAAAATCACTTCTTGTACTATAGAAAGTTGAAAAAATAGTGGCAAGAAGTGTGGAGACCAAAAAGCAAATAGTTGAGTTGAAGTAAGTTTCTAGGAGAGTCCATTTAGTCACTTTAATCCTAAATATACACACCGGAGCCTGGAGCCTATGCTACAAGCCAAAAAAGTCCTAACATTATCCTGAAAAAGACATGTAAGAATTAAGGTGGTGAAAATAAGGGCAAGTTTATGATCAATAAGTGTGTCCACTGAAAGTCATTTCTAAGAGTGAGTGACTTCATTCCATTCTCTGGTATACATGCTTACATTGAGTGTGAGACTTCTTTGTGGTGAGGGCACTATATTTTGCATTAATTAGTTGCTAACTCAACTGGGATATCTTTACTCCTAATCATATATGGACTGACCATACATGCATGATGTTTGCCTTAATCTTTTTGTGTCCGTTTGGGGTGTGAGCGCATTCTTAAAGTTGTTAGCGGGGCATATGCATTGAAAATTATGGGGTGACCCATATTCTAAGTGAGAATTTGTGTTTATACATTGTTTTGCTTGATTCACTATTTCTTGAGGACAAACAATCATTCTAAGTTTAGACTATTGATGATTCGTAGAAATACGAATCATATAATGCTTTAAAGAAGGAATTTTTGCACGTTCTCAAGCAAACTTGTTATTTTGATGTTGGCTTCTGTGATTTTTTAGGAAAAATGACTAAGGCATGGAAAAATGGAAGAATTATAGAAAAAGAGATGAAAAAGATTTTATCTTTGGTTAAAGGAGCAAAAATAGAATCCAATGTGGGCACATGGGGGCCTACACGACTCGTGTGCTTCCACACGGACCATGAGACCCATCGTGGTCTCATAATTAGATGATAGCAATAGCTTAATGGGCAAGCATAGGAAAATTTGGCCAAGGCATTTCCCACGGTGCATGTCTATGTATCGTGAAGGGGTTGTCCATCGAAAGTTGAAGATTTTGGACAAGTGGCACGAGACGACACATCTCACGAGCCGTTGGTAGTGACACAGGTTGTGCAATTGTCCATCAAAGTAATGTGAAGGCATCACCATTAAAAAGCTATCAAAATGTATTAAGAGAGGTCAAACAAAGCATTTCACGGACCGTGTGACCAACCATGGTTTATGACATTGAGGCGTGTCGAAGACGTAAGCAAGAAATTGACTAAGGTGCATCAAATGGTACGTTTCTCAGATTGTTCAAACTGATATGGCCTAGTCAATGGTACATGGAGCAACTATGGACTTTTAGAGCCAAGTATGATGAGATGGACCATTACACGGTCCATCCAATGTCTCACGGGCTGTCTAGTGGCCCGTTGCCATGCCGATGGATTTTTTCTATTTTAATTTGGATTAGGTTTTCTCTATATATAAATCATTATTTTATTTCATTTTTACTGAGTCTTGGATGGCTATAGCTAGAGAAAATTGAAAAATATTATTTTCTTAGAGATTTCACAAGATTTTGGAATTTTTCTTATCGAAATCAAGATTAGAAATCTTGGATTCATCGATTCTTCAATAGTAAGTCATTTACTATGAATTCCCTGTACCATTACGAGTTTTCTTCCTTGAATATGTTAGGCTAAACCAATAACTAGGGTTGTCAAAACAGTGACAAATCAATAAGATCCACAAATATTGGGTAAATCTTGGGATTAATTATCGTATATATTCATAGTAATCTTCTTTATAAGTTCTTCCTTGATGAGTCGATGCATTAGGGTAAGCCTTTATTCATTATATGCCCAAAAGGGATGTTTTGATTAGGAAAAGTGTTCTATGATGGAAATTTGAGGTTTTAACCTAGTCTAAGTACTTGATACCTAAAGGTGAGAGTATTTCGGTATTAACAACAAGGGTTAGTATGCATACATTTTGACACCGAATGGTGATGAATGATATGCATTTAAGAGGGACCGGGAGGTGAATTAGATGTTTCATAACTTGTTAGATCTTATATACATAATCATTAATGAATTTACCACTAGATTTGGCTATAACATTAGATGTCATGGGGAACACAATCCTAGCTTCGCATAAATGGTCTGAAATCTAGTCATTCCTGCACTCATTTATTCCTTTAGTTTAGTAAATTAGTTTGAAAAAATGAAACCCCCCATTTACTTTATGTACTTTTGTTTTACTAATAGATATTACATCTGAAAATAGTGCTAATAGATATATTCTCACGCACTCATTGTGAGATCGACCTCAACTCTGGTTGAATTCTATATTTGATCAACGACCACTTTACTATTCCTTTTAGAGTGTAAATTTCGGCGTATCACTGACAGTTGGTATGCCTCACAGTTATGACTCATACGGTGACCTATGAGTCATAATCGAGGTCTCGTATCAGGTTCTTGGCATCTTGGACTCAATTGTTATGACCCACTAGTACGAGTCATTACTTGGTCTATGAATCGTATGCTCCTCTAGTAGTCTAGGACTTCTGTTTTTTGATCCAGGGATTGGGCTCTCTGTTCTCTGCTATGAGTACACCTATAGGAGTCATAGTCGAACTTACGATTCATAGGATGGCTTTGTAGGGTTAACCTCCACTTAGCAAATTTCTGATTTTTAGTCTCCGTTTCTTGTTATGATAACATCCTATGACTCGTAGCTTGGGGTATGACTCATAAGTGAACTCATATGTCCTATACTTTAGTAACATTTGTAATTTTCATCCAAAATCATGCCAACTAAAGTTTTCTACAAGAACAACACAAAAACATATAAAACCCATAACAAGACGCATTAAGAACTCATAAAATTTCTTTTTTTTAAGTATCAAATGTGTTGCATTTCGACAGCACATCAACACCCTCAACATAGAATTATTACTTGTCCTCAAGAGATGATTTAATCTATGCAGACAATGAGAAATACATAGCCGCTATACAAATGGCATATACATCATTCACTCTAATCCAGGTACCCAACTATCATTTTCAAAACCAGATTGCAAAGCTACTAAGAACAACAAAAACATGATGATGAATTTGGAAATCTAACTATGATAATCTAAGGAGCATCAACTATCCATAATCACTGCTATAGCCATATGATAATTAAGTAGTGCAAATGCCCTTATAGAAAAGAAGTCCCTCTTGATCACTCAAAAAACATTTAGAATTAAGGGACTGAGGAAGCATTCTCACTCTCACAAATGAAATTCATGCAAAATGACTAACACCATAGGCTTGCCTCTATACTCATCTTCTGGATTGGTGACAAAGTGGATTTGGATCACTTTAGGACTTAATGGCTTGTAACATAGGTTCAGGGGGCTTTGATATGGCATTTTAGGCAAGAAGTGACTAAAAGCTATCCTTAAACCATGTATACCAACACGTTTGCCTTCATAACCCAACCATTTTCACTAAATCCATCCTTATTCTCCTGTTTCAAGCTTTCCCCAAGTGCTTTCTTTCTCTTTTTCAGTTGTGCCTCAATCTTGAACTCCTTTTGTGCTAATCTTTTCAACTTAAGAAACTTTTCTTTTCTTTTTGTTCACTCGACTCATGATTATTCATTTCTTTCCTTCTTTCTCAGCTAACAACCTTATTTTTATTAATTTACCACAATAAAGACATCCTCAACTTAGGCTTTTAGCCAGAGGTGAAGTACCCAATGTCTATGCCTCAAACCAGGGCTATCCATTGTAGCCACCCTCAACTGAGGCTTTTAGCCTCAACCAAGGTTCACATGTTCAAGGATAGACTAGGGACAATATTAAGGTATTTCATCAAACAAGGTTAAGTTAGCAAGGTGTCAAGAAAGAATGATTACATGAGATGCTCGAAAATTTTGAACAATGGATTCACAAGATCATTTGGTAGGTCATTTAGGCAAAAATGGGCTCACTAAAAGAATAAAGGCCTAAGATCCTATCCAAATCAACCAAATCACCAAACAAATCTTAAAGTAACTAGGCAAATTTTGAGTCCATACAAGATGCATGAATGTGGCAAAATAAGCTTACAACACACATGACATTTTATATACACAATCAAGTATAGACTCACAGGTCTTGCTTCTAGCCTCATCTTACCTTGAAATTACAACAATAGACATTGTGAGATACTAAAAATGCATAAATGTATCAATAACCACAATCTTAAGAATTTTGACGGTACCTAAGTTTTCACCAAAATTTTAAAAAATTTAAAGACTATGTATATGCTAATAGATAACACTACTACGTATCTACAAACTATCGACGCTACCTAAAACATGCCAGTTCAATAGAAAATTATACATCCATAAGAAAAAAGAAACACGACAAGAAAACCTTGGGATAAAAAATAGGGAAAGTTATGTACTCGAGGTTACTCTGATTTCACCTTAATCCATAACTTCCCACACCCTACCAAACTAGAATACTTTGTCTTCAAAGGAATGATAGAAAGAAGAGGTACAAGGGGCATACCTTGAGTTACCTTCCAGGAAACGTCTGGTTTATTATCGTTGCACGACATGAAGCTTTTGTGCTCATACCTCTTCAAGGTCCCAATCTTCCACTATCTTGATTTCTTCCATGTCATCGGTGTACAATTTGACCCTCTGACCATTGGCTTTGAATGTTTTGCCATACCTACTTTCTAAATCAATGGCTCCATAACTTAAAACGTGTACAACTCTAAAGGACCTTATCCACTTAGATCTGAGTTTCCCAGGAAACCACCTCAACCAAGAGTTATAAAGAAATACCATGTCTCCTAGAGTAAATTGGCGATTTTAAATTCTAGGATCCTGTTGAACTTTCATTCATTTCTTGTACAAGGCAGAGCTCTCATATGAGTGTAGTAGAAACTCATTAAGTTTATTTACTTGCATTAATCTTGATGTTGCTGCTTCATTCTAGTCTAGATTCAACTTATTTAGGGCCCATAGTGCCTTATGCTCAAGTTCAAATGGAAGGTGACAAGCTTTCCCAAACACCAATTGATAAGGGGACATTCGAATTGGGTTTTTAAAAGCTATGCGGTAGTCCCATAAAGCATCATCCTACTTTCTTGACCAATTAGTGTGATTTACATTCACCATTTTGGATAGGATTTGCTTCATTTCCCTATTTGATACTTCTACTTGCCCACTTATTTGGGGATGGTAAGGGGTTGCTACTCAGTGCGTCACACCATATCTTTCAAGAAGAGCTTTGAATAGTCAGTTGCAAAATTGAGAACCTCCATTACTAAAATTGCCCGAGGTGTACCAAAACCTAGAAAAAATATTTCTTCAGAGAAACCCGGTAACACTCTTACCTTCATTGCTCGGTAGAGTTAAGACCTCTACCCATTTAAAGACATAATCATCTGCAACCAAAATGTACTTATTACTATGAGAGCTAACAAAGGGTCCTATAAAGTTGATGGCCTAAACATTGAATAGTTCTATCACCAAAATAGGATTTAGAGGAAGTTTGTGCCTTTGCGAGACTCTGCCCTCTCTTTGACACCTATCACACGACTTTACATAATCATGTGTGTCTTGATATACAGACGACCAATAGTAGCCATACTATAACACCTTCTAAATAGTTCGAGCTCTACTTTGATGACCACCCACCAAGTAAGAGTGGCATACTTCAAGAATACTCATCATTTCCACTTTTGGAACACAACTACGGATGATACCATCTGCATAAATATAAAATAAATATGGATCAACCCAAAAGAACTTCTTTACGTCATTTATAAACTTGCAATATTAGTGGGTGTTTAGATTAGGAGGCACTATATCACTCACCAAGTAGTTGGCATAGTCAATAAACCAAGGTATAAGATCATGTGAGGCCACCAAAACTCTCTCATTAGGGAATGAATCATTTGCATTGAGTCCACCATCGAACTTCACCAAAACTTGATTTTTTGACCCTTTTCTATCAATAACATAAAAATTGAATTCTTGTAAGAGGAGTACTCACCTAATCGGTCTTGGTTTTGTGTCCTTTTTAGCCATTAGATATTTGACCGTTGCATGGTCTGTGTGCACAATCACCTTATCTTCCAACAAGTTGGATCAAAATTTTCCAAAGGCAAAGACTAAGGCAAGCAATTCTTGTTCGGTGACTGTATAATTTTTTTGGGCCACATTTAGTGCTTTGCTAGCATAATAGATCGGATGCAAAATTCTCTACCTTCACTGCCCCAACACCATACCTAACGTAAGCCCACTTGTATCACACATTAGTTCAAATGGTCATGACCAATTTGGTGCCACAATAATGGGTGCAAAAGAAAACCTTCTTTTCAATTCTTCGAAGCTTGCATGAATGTATCATCAAATACAAACTTGGCATCTTTCGCTAACAACAAGCACAAGGGTTGCGAGATCTTAGAGAAGTCTTATATAAAGCAATGGTAGAATCCTGTATGGCCTAGAAAGCTCCTAATACCTTTCATCAAAATTGGTGGTGGCAGTTTCTCGATAACCTTAATTTTTGCTTTATCCCCCTTGATTCCCTTGCCTGAAATTCTGCAACCAAGCATTATGCCTTCTTTGACCAAAAAATGACATTTCTCCTAATTCAGCACTAAATGACTCTCAACACACCTCTGTAACACATCATGCAAATGTAACAAGCATTCTTCAAAAGACTGGCCAACAACACAAATCATCTAGGAACACCTCAAAAGTGCTTTCAACCATATCTGAGAAAATAGACAAAATGCATCTTTGAAGCATGGGTAGAGCATTACATATTCTAAAAGGCATTCTTTAAAATTCAAAGGTACCATATGGGCACGTGAAAGTTGTATTCTCTTGATCTTGATCCTCAGGAGCAATAACAATTTGATTATACTAGAAATATCCTTGAAGAAACAATACCATCCCTTTTCTACCAGTCTGTCAAGCATTTAATCTATGAAGGGCATAGGGAAATGATCTTTCTCGGTAGAAGCATTGAGTTTCTTGTAATCCATACATACTCTCCACCCAGGGATAGGTCTCATAGGAATCAACTCATTCTTTGCATTAGGTACCACTGTGATACCTTCCTTTTTTTAAACACACTACACTGGACTAACCCATTCATTCTTAGCGATTAGGTAGATTACTACTGCATCTAACAGATTGATTATTTCTTTCCGCACAACCTCTTGCATTGGGGGTTTCAACCATATTTGATGCTCGATATTAGGTTTGTAATCCTTGACTAGTTGAATCATATGAGTACATATTCTAGGAGGTATGCCACCGATGTCTATAGTTGTCCACCCGATGGCCCCTTTGAATTACTTGAGAATTGAGATGAGGGCCTCTATTTGGTCTTTGTTTAAGTCAGCTGCAATTATGACAAGCAATGGATTATTCTCTCCCAAGTATATGTATTTTAGATGAGTTGGTAGTGCCTTTAATTCTAACTCTGGTGGGACTTCTATAGAAGGCTTCATCGGTGGTATTTCCCTATTGCACAAGTCTACCTCTAACCTGTCCTGTCGCTTAGACCCAACTGACACCCAAAGATCATTCACCATCTCCTCATAATCAGGAATGCTGTCACTATCAAAATTCATCAACATAGGTTCTAGAGGTTCAACTCCCAGCCTCAACTCAATTGGGATCTTTACTTCATTCATCCTCACTTATTTCAATCATTGAGACAACCTGAAACTCACAACTACTTCTATTTGGTTCGTCACTTGAAACATAACTGCCTCTTTACCAAACCTGAAGGTAAGTAGACTCTTTTCCATATGCTCTCCCTGTGACTAAGAAAGGTCTCCCAAAGATGATAGGAACTGCAAAATCAACCTCACTGTCTAGTATAACAAAATTTGTGGGAAATATAAATTTGTCTACCTTTACCAATAAATCATAAAGTATCCCCATAGTCTTTTCGACTGTTCTATGTGCCATTAACAACTGCATCTTAGTAGGAAGATTGCCTAAATTGACCTTGCTGAAAATACAGCAAGAGGTATCAAATTGATGCTGGCTCCCAAGTCACATTGTGCTCTACCAAATGCAAGTTCTTCGACTGTGTATGGTATGGTGAATGCACCTGGAGCTTCGCGCTTCTGAACCAAAGACTTTATGGTGATAGCACTACAATGTTGAAATTTTTTGGAGAGATCTTGGCTAACTTTGTGATTTTTCTTGACTAGATTTTTCATCCATTTCACATATCCCAACATCGTCTTAAGAGCCTCAACTAACGGGATGCCCATTGATAACTTCTTAAACATCTCTAAGAACCGTTCAAAATTACCTTCCTCTTTTCTCTTCCCAAGCCTTTAGGGAAAAGATGGTCGGGGCCTTGGAAAGGTTTTATATTTCTTTTGTTGCTTGTTTGGGCTATACGCCTTAGTCTCCTCGTTTACCCTCTTTTAGTAGATTCCATCTTCAACCATTGGCGAAGGAGGATCAATAGTTCTTTTACCACTCTGAGTCATCACTACCATACAATGCCATTCGGTCTTAGGATTTTGAACCGTGTTGCTTGGTAAGGTGCCCTTTTGGCATTGGTTTAATTTTGAAGAAACTTGTCTAAATTGATGTTGTAATTGCTTAATCGCCACAGAGTGAGAAAATATTTTTTGTTTAATACTTGAAATATCCCCTTTTATTCTCTTCAAGATCTCATCTTAGTGGTCGGGTCTTTTCAAAAACTTATGAAATATCTCTTCAAGCATCGAAGTGCTTGGCATGGCATAACGATTGTGAGCGGCACATAAGGACCATTCCTATAACCATATCTTCTACCCAATTCGGCATTCAGTACTTTGTCTCTCTTTCATAGTAACCACCTCAGTTATCCCTATAAGCACTATCATGGTTGTAGTTTAGACCTTGATTCCTTGAACCTTGCTTCCAATAGTCCAAGTTGGACACTTGGGGGTTATTCTGGAAACCCACCGCTTGATTACTCACAAAATAAGCATCTTCATCCAAAAATAGATCTTCACAGATAGGAGCCTTAGAAGTTTGGTGAGAGACTGCTTTGACAATTGCTTAGTTTTGCTTTCAGACCAATTCTATACTTTTTTGAAGCTGAGCAAGTTGTTCCATGATCTCTTTATTGACCTTTGCTTGATCATTGGTAGTGTTGACCATACAAGAGGTCTTTATTGTACGTTACTCTCATTAACCCCATGCTCTATTAGTTTGTACCATTTGCTCTATCCTTGCAGCTATCAATGCAAAAGGTTGTTTAGGAGACACGCCTCCCATGATTATATCGGCATAAGCTTGACTATTCTCATTAAGGGCCCGATAGAAAATCTCAACCAAGGCATCATTAACAATATTATGATCAAGGAACATCCTCAAGCATCTGGTAAATCACTCCCATGTTGTGCTAATAGAGTCACCTGACAATTTCTCAAAGTTGTTTATTTGATTTTGAGATTTAGCTTCTTAGATCTTGGGAAATATCTTTCAAGAAATACTCTCCAGAGCTCTATCAAACTTGTTATTATACCTGGAGGAAGCTTAGACAACCACACAGCTGCATTCCTAATTAGTAATAATGGAAAAACTCATAAACCAATGGCATCAAGAGAAATATTTTGTGTCCCCATTACACTTTCTCAAACAAAAACCAGATTATGAAGATGACAGTGGGGATTCTTTGAAGGTAGCCCTGTGAATAATCCATGGTGTTGGAGAATTTGAAGTAATCCACTTTACACTAAGAATTTAGCATCTGCCAGTAGTAGAGGCAACACTATAGCACCAGTAACTTCCATGGCGATAGGGTTCAAGCGATATTGGTTCCACCTATAAGCGTTCTCATTGAAGTCCCTAAGCTGTGTTTTGTTATCCCTTGGTTGTGGATTCTCCTTTCATTCCATATCATCATTCATACTTATTTCTTCCCCAACCGTGATATCCTCATTCATCAAAAGAGTCGATGGATCTTTAAATTGATAGGAGCTAAGGGATTAACTTGGCTCCCTATGTTGGGTATACAACCTAGTACACACTGCAATTAAAATCAAACAATAGAAACAAAAACAAAAGTAAAATACAAGAGAGTCAAGAAATTAATACTTGAACTAACTAATAGAAAAATCAAGTCAAAACCTATTTGTATTCCCCGACAATGTTACCAAATTTTTTTATTATGTTCAAGCTCAAATAAGAAAGCAGTCGCTGTTAGCAATTAAACTAATCGAATGTTAGGGTCAAATCTACAAGGAATATAAGATTTGACTGCAAGACTTCACTACTAATCATTTTAAGAATCTATCACTAAAATCTCTAAAAAAAAGGGGCGATTTGTGTGATGCAAGAACAAAAACAAATAGAGACTATAGTACGATGCAAGAATACACTCAATTTTAGGGATAACTTGGGAATTGTGTTCTGCATGGTTCATTGACTCGATCAAGCTAGATAAAATAATTATAATTAGAGATTCGCATGCTGGATAGTAACTTAGGTTCTTCCAGCCCTCTTATGAAGGTAAAGGTCGAATTTCACTATGGTGCTTGGTCGGTTACTATGGCGTGCTAACTAACCATTACCTATTATCCCCATCAGCCTCCCCTCAGTCAAGTTTGGTTGATTAGATAAGAACACATCAATAAAATCCTGTCATCTGCTTCCCTTTTCCTATTCGTCACTACCTTGGTCAGGATCGTGATAGTATGTTGGGTTTGGTGTTGGCCACCACCAAACAACAATCATAATTAAGGGAAATAGACAATACATACAAAACTCTAATCATAGAAATGCATAAACCTAGGTTATCTCAAGTCAACTACCCATGGATCCAACAACCACTTGTTGTCAGTGCTTAACTTATCATGGCTAAGGCAAAACCAACAAAAATGCAAATGCAAGACATAGCTGAGGATTTTACCTAATGCACAAGTTTGATAGATTGACAATGAGTATAAAGCAAGATTTACAATCCTCAAAAGTGGGTTTTCCAAGAGAAAAATGAAAAACTTTGCTAAAACCCTAAAATATTCTTGAGAGAATATTCAAAGGCACATTAATGTCTAAAAGCTGGGATCCCCAAATAAAACCCTAAATTAACATATTTATAGTATTAATAAGTTGAACCCTAAAAATTATACAGTAAAGATAGTAGGCAGCTAGTATGACTCACAGGTACGACTCGTAAGGTGACCTACAAGTCATAATCGGGGTCTCATATCAAGTTCTTTGCATCTTTGGATTAATTGGTACAACCTACTGGTATGAGTCATTGGTTGAGCTACGACTCATATGCTTTTCTTGTAGTCTAGGACTTCAGTTTTTTGATCCAAGGTTTGGGCTCTCTATTTCCTACTACAGGTACACCTATACGAGTCATAGTGAGACTTATGACTTGTACGATGGCCTTGTATGGTTGAAATCCACTTAGTAAATTTCTAATTTTTGGTCTATGTTTGTTGCTACGATAACACCTTATGACTCATAACTTGGTCTATGAATAGTAGGTCAACTCGTATATCCTATGCTTCAGCAAAATCTATAATTTTTCTCCAAAATCATGCCAACTTAACTTTGCTGCAAGAACAACACAAACACATAAAACCTATAAAAAATCATATTAAGAACTCACAAAATCCCTTATTTTAGGCATCAAATATGCTGGACTTTGACAGCATATAAAGAGGTCTTGGTACCCAGATTAAGTTTAGCACAATTTTTCATCCCCAAATGGATAGTCAAGCCAAGAGGACTATCAAAACTCTTGAGGATATGCTTAGAGCTTATGTTTTGGAGAGGGTACCTAGGATAAACATCTTCCACTTATTGAGTTTGCATATAACAATAGCTACCACTTAAGCATTGGTATGGCTCCTTATGAAACTTTATATAGTAGGCATTGTAGATCCCTAGTTGGGTGGTTTGACGTTGGAGAGATAACTTTGCTAGGTCAAGATTTTGTCATGGAGGCCTTGCAAAAGGTGAGGTTGATAAGAGAGAGATTGAAAATAGAAAAAAGTCCCACTCTGATGTAAGGAGGAGAGATCTTGAGTTTAAGGTTGGTGATTGAAAAGTCTGACCTATGAATAGGGTGGTCCAGTTTGAAAAGAAAGGGAAATTAAGCTTAAGGTTTGTGGGCACTTATAGAGTTTTTAGGAGATTGGGTAAGGGTGCACATAAGTTGGAGTTGACTATAGAGATGAATATGATTTATCTGGTCTTCCACGTGTCCATGCTGAGAAAGTGTGTGTTACATTCACGTCAGGCTAAAATCTTCATAATTACTTCTCTTACACATGTTTCTTCGACATTCAGGGATGAATGATCCCAAGGGAGAGATTTTGAAATGTCCCACATGTGCTTTGAAATGCCTCATAATTGTAATTTATATATATCTAAAAATCCATTTGTGATTTCAAAAATTAGGATTCATATTCTCGTTCAGGGACAAAATTTAGTGGAAAATGGGTATAACTGGATTTTAGAAAGACCACAGCAAAAAATAATTTTTGCTAATTTATGATTTTCAGTGGCTATCCACTCCATTACCGCGATACGCTAGGGGCGCTAAGTAGTGTATCTTGTACTCCATATCTGGTCTGCATCGTGCTAGGGGCACGGACTAGTGCAATATTTTCCTTACTTTTTCTATGTTGGCCAAGGGAATTGGGATTGTAGCCCCATGCATACTTAATGTGAAATCACCCATACTTAGACATTTTTCAACTCTATAACTCACAAAAACGTCTCTCAAACCCCTCTAAGACTCTATCAAATTCTCGCATCCAAATCTAAGAAATTCAACTCTACTTTGGGACTCAAGGATTCATTTCAAGCTCTAAAACCACATCAAGTTCACTTCAAGGAATTCAAGGTTTAAGGTATGTGAGTTTCATCCATTGGGTTTGTTCGCCCATGGAGCCAAACCTTCTTTTTTCACGAAATTGCATGTTTTAATGTTATATTACCTATGGGTATCCCTTATCATGGATTATGAATCTAAATTATGTTGGGGTTTTATGAAGTACAGATTGGTTATGCATGACTAACTATTCAGGCTTATTCTATGAATTGATTTTATCTATTTATATTATGCATGTATTGAGCTATCAAACTATGAATTATTATGAGTTTTTCTGACGGATTTCAAGGTACCTTACATGAGGGTTTTACAACATGTCCGTGGGTTAATTTGGATCAGGTTTACTCATCTTATTTCACTCTTGAATTGTATGATTTTGAACATGTATCATGAACTCACCATGTTTTTGATAAAATGACATGAGAAGAAGTATCAAGTTATTGATGATCTATTACATGATTTAAAAGTCAAGTGACTTCATGATTATTAAGGGATTTCAAGTATGTATTGAATTCGTGAAAAGTATATATGATGTTGCAAGTATAAAGTTGAGCTCTATTTCAAGATTTTCACCTCTTGTGAGCCATTCATGTTAATGTAATGGATCATGTTTGATTATTATCTACTCTCATGTTCAAGTTAGGCTCACTATTAGAGGTCAAGCATATATATGAGCTACTCAAGTCATGTAATCATATCTCTTACAAGTTATTAATGTTATTATTAAACTATGAATATTTCAAGTATTATGTGGGATTTGACTTAGCATTGATTGAGGCTTAAGATGGGGACTTGACTCAAGAGGTCCTTATATAAATTCTTAGTCTCTAAACTATGTGCCACCATAGGATTATACATGATCTCTCTTATGGCTTTCTAGTGGATCCAACTACTTGTACCATACCTTGTCGAAGGAATGACATGTCTCCATCACCTTGATGAGGGGGGTGACACGCCTCGAATTATTCATTGTATAGCTACCATGGAAAGTTGACCATACCTTATCGAAGTGGCGACATGCCTCGATCACCTTACAAAGGGGGTGACATATCTTAGATTCCAAGTAGTAGCTCACTTAGTCTATGTCATTTAAGGTCTCTTCTAACACATGTATTATATACTATGCAAGTTGAATGTTTTACAAGCATGTTTTATTACAAGTACTGATCATGCATGCTATGCTGAGATTATATATATCTATTGCTTATGATTATGCATTTTTAACATATTAGCCTATGTCTATATTGCATTGCATTCTGCATACTTAGTACATTCAAATATACTATCACATACTATGCCTATATGATATTACTATGTTAGGACCGGAGCTCCTTTTGATCATCCTCCATGTGGCTAGTTCAGTACTTCGAAGTTAAGCATTGGTGAGTCCTCAAGTCCAAGGACACTATCTACATTAATTTTGCTATTTTGAGACTTCATTATATTGAACACCTGTTATTATTATGAGGGTGAGCCCGAAAAGTATCTTGGCTCCCATTCCGATCCATGTTAGAGGTGTCAATGGATATTATGATGTACTTATGCTATGAGCTTGACTGTTATAAGCTTTTATGATTATCAAAGACTTCCATTAGTCTCACTCCCCCTTTTATTATATCTCTTGTTATTGTTTATTTTGCTTCAGCGGCCAAGGATGAGTGATTGATATGCTAAGAGGCTTGTTAGGGTCCCTTCAGGTTCTCATTCGTTGTGTCATATCTAGACCATAAGCTTGGGTCATGACAGTGGACCATTGCAATATTTTCCTTACTTTTTTTGTGTTGGCCAAGGGCATTAGGGTCAAAGCCCCATGCCCACTTAAATGTGAAATCACCTATACTTAGCCATTTTTCAACTCTATAACTCAAAAAACCCTTTCTCAAACCCCTCTAAGATTCCATCAATTCCCTTATTCAAATCTAAGGATCTCAAGTTCAATTTTGGAATTCAAGGACTTATTTCAAGATCTAAGTCTACTTCAAGTTCACCTCAAAGAATTAAAGGTTTAAGGCATGTGGGCCTTCATCCATGGATACTTTCACCCATAGAGCAAAACCTTCCCTTTTAATGAAAATTGCATATTTTTGAGTTGTATTACCTATGGGTATCTCTTATCATGAATTATGAATATAAATTATGATAGGGTTTTATCAAGTACTGATTGATTATGCGTGATTAACTATTTCAAGCTTATTCCATGAATTAATGTTTTCTATTGAGACTATGCATGTTTTGAGTTATGAAATTATGAACTACTATAAGCTTTTGTGATGAATTTCTAGGTACCCTACAAGAGAGTTTTACTACATGTTGGTTTGTTGATTTTCTTTGAGTTACTCATCTCATTTCACTCTTGAATTACATGATTTTGAACAAGTATCATGAACCCACCATGTGTTTGATAAAAACATATGATAAGAATTCTCAAGTTATTGATGATCTAATACATGATTTACAAGTCAAGTGACTTCATGATTATTAAGGGCTTCAAGCATGAATTGGATTCATGAAAAGTATCTATGATTTTACAAGTACCAATTTAAGCCTTATTTCAAGACTTTTACCTTTTGCTAGTCATTCATGTGAAAACAAGGGTTTATGCATCGTTATGATCTACTTTTATGTTTAAGTTAGGCTCACTACTAGAGCACAAGTATGCTTATGAGTTACTCAAATCATGTTTTTAGAAGCTATTAATGCTATGATTAAAGTATGATTATTTAAAGTATTCTGTGAGATTTGACTTTGCACCGGTTGAGGCTTAAGATGGGGCCTTGACTCAAGGGGTCCTTAAATAAAGTCTTTAGTCACTAAACTATGTGCCACCATAGGATTATTATTATTACACTTGCTATACTAGTTGATCCATCTAGTTCATTTTATCATGTTTGATTTGCCTTAAGCACACTACACTTTGCAATGGGGTGTCATGCTCGGTCACTTGAACTGAGGGTATGTCAGGTCTCCAAGTTCTAGCTGCTTGGTCTTTGTCAATTGAGGTCACTTCCCACATATCTATGATATATATACTGTGTAAGATTAATGATTTATAAGCATGTTCCATTATGAGCATTGATCATGCATAACATAATGAGATTATATATCCGTTATTTGTTATAGTTATGGTAAGAAACATAATTGTCACTTATTACTTTAGGTGAAACTAAAGATTATATGGATTAGGAAGGGATCTTAGACCTTGTTCTTTGATTTAGTCCACTTTTGCCTAAATGACCAACCAAATAAAAGAGTTTATCCTTTGTCCAAATATTTTAGCCTTACGTGTACCTTTTTCTTTCTTAAAACCTAATTAGCCTAACTTTGTCTATTGAAATACCTTGATATTGGCCCTGGTCTATCCTCGAGCATTGTGAACCTTCACTTAGGCAAAAAACTTAAGTTGAGGGTAGCTGTCAAATTAGCCCTCGTTTGGGGATCGGATATTGTGTACTTCACTGCAGGCTAAAAGTCTAAGTTGGGGTAGCCTCTGTTGTGGTATAATAGCAAAACTTAGGTGGTGAGTTGGGAAAGGAGAAAAAGATGCCTTAGATTGTGTTGAAAGTTCAAAATGAGTTTAAAATAAGGTACAAACTGAAAATGAACAGAAAATACCCAAAAAAGCTTGGAAATGAAGAAAAAGGGAGAGTAAGATGAGAATGACTGAGTTGGTGAGGTGAAAGTGTTGAAAACATGGTTCAAGGTTGGCCTTTAGTCACTAATTATCCAAAATTCCATACCAAAGCCCCATGAGCCTACGTTTCAAGGTTATAATATCCTAAAGTGATCCTAACCCAATTAGTCAATAGTTTAGGTTATGAGTATATACGTAAGCCTATGGTATTAGTCATTATACATGAATCTAATTTGTGAGAATGAGTATGCTTGCATAATCCCATGATCAACTTTTGAAAGCTTTATTGAGTGTTAAAAGGGACTTCTCTTCTGTGAGGGCATTTTCATTGCATTGTCAACATTTGACTTGTTCAAAGAGTGTGAATTGTGGATGCTCCTTAACTTGTCATAGTTAGATTATAAAATGTATCAATATGCTATGCTTTTCTTATTAGCAACATGATCTGGTTTTGAAAAAGCTCTTATGGGTACCTGAGTTGAATTTGAGTATGGTATATACCATTACGTTAACTACTATGTGTTGCTCTATTATCTATCTAGATCGAGTCATCTCTTGAGGACAAGCAACAATTCTAATTTGAGGGTGTTGATGTGCTATCAAAATATAACACATTTGATGCCTAAAACCTGGGATGTTATGTGTTCTCAATGCAACTTTTATGGTTTTTATTTGATTTTGTGTTTGTTTATGCAGAAAATACATATTTGCTTGAATTTTGAAAAAGTTGTAAATTTTGCCGATCTTCAAGACATACGGACCCCATTACAAGTCATAGCCCAAGCTACGTTTCATAGTGGCAGTCTCGTATCAACTAACAATGTTCAAAAGTATAATTGAAAAATTTGAAGTTGAGCTATACGAGCCCCAGGTACAAGTCTTAATCCCTTCTACAACTCGTAAAGGGTGGCCTCGTAGCAATCGTAGACCAGACTACGAAACAAGACTAATAAATGTAAGTGTGAACTATGAGAAGGCACTACAAGTCGTAGACCAGACTATGACTAGTAGAGGTTTATTGTAGCAGTGAAGTGCACAATGCCAAGTGCTGACCATGAAATCCCGACTATGACTTATAGGGCACATTACGAGTCATAGTAGACGCCGACCAGTGTTTTTTATTTACTTTTGGGATACATTTATAAACACTATGAATACTATATTTAGGGTTCTAGTAGTACTCTTCACAATATTTCAATAGAAAGAATATTAGAGAGGTTTTAGAGAGAAAATAGTGAGTAGAATTGTGGGGTTTTATTTGGAGACTCAAATTTGGAGATTAATTTCATCATTCAAGCTTGGGATTCCAAATTCAAAGGTGCTTATATTGTTCTTAATTCAAAGCTATCAACTATGTCTTCTTTATGCATTGTTTGTTCTCTTGCCCAAGTCATAAGTAGCTTACCCACAACATGGGGTTGTGGGAACCATAAGTAGCTAACTTAGAAAACTTAGATTATTTGCACTTCTAGAGTTGGGTATTTGTATGTATTATCAATTTTCCTTCATTTTGCATGTTATTTAACGGTGGCCAATATTAAACCCCACCTAGTGTCATGATCTCGATCTAGGTAGAGATGAATAGGAATAGAAAATGTATAACAAAATTCAATTGATGTCTTCTCATTTAATCAACCAAATCCAGCCAAGGAGAGGTTGACAGGGACAATAGGCAATGGTTAGTTTTTCACACTATGGTAGCTGGCCAAGCGCCATAATTAAATTCAACCTTCACCTTCAGAAGAGGGCTGGAAGAATCTAAATTACCATCCTGCATAAAATGTCCCAACTGAGGTTGTGTTATCTAGGTTGTTTAAGTTAGTGAATCATGGGGAACATAATTTTGCAAGTTTCTCTCCAATTTGATTGTCTCTCCATGTTATTAGTTTAGATAAATATTTCTATCAATCATTGCAAAACACCCTTTTACTTGAGAATTATGTTATTTGATATTTGAATTGGTTGATGGTGAATCAAAGTGGCAAAGCCCAGTATTCCCTTGAGAGTTTACCCTAACCTTGGTTAGGTTTTGTACTATTAGCGATCGCTTTGACCTTAAAATAGAGGCGTATATTGCGCGTTGATCAGCTTCTAAACCTTATGCTTTGATACCATCTCTAACATGACTTTGACCTAGGGACTAGTCGTGATATGACAATGTGACACCTAAAGGCATCCTACCAAGCCTCATGTGCATATCATAAGCATTCATAAGGTAAATAAGTATACATAAGAGAAAAATCAAGAGGAATGGGGGAAATTTACATCAATTCATAGTGTCCATGACATGCTTCTACATCATATGATCTTTGTGGGTCTAGAATATAGCTTACTAGCTCACCCTCAATACATACATCAAGAAAAGTAATAAAGTCTAAATGGAAAAGCATCATGAAGGGGATTGTTCCCGAAGTATGGGAATTCACTATCAATCTTCAAAATCCACTCCAAGCTTGTAATGGAATTGAATAGTAGCCTCGTCATCTGTCCCTCATGGTTAGATCATGTAGGCAAAGAAGTATGTACTAGTATATGGAATGTACTAAGTATGTAGGTTTGCCATGAAAGAAAGGACATCATAATATAATATCAATCTGCATAGTCATAGTCAATTGGATAAGGACACAATATGCGTGAGCAATGCAAGTTAAAAAATATGAAAAAACATCATCAAAAATCCTTTCACAATCCTAACATATATATGTTGGGATAAGACCATAATTGACATATTGGACTATGCGGACTATTACATTGAATCAAAATATTGTCTCTACATAGAGTAAAAGAGTAGCCTACTTTGTCAATGTGGACTATACCTTATCTTATGGGATCCTCCTAATTTCCATAAGTACTTTAACATGAGCCTTATGGGAACTTTCCCATTTTGCATGCTTTACTTATGTGGATCCATTAACATAAGACCATATAGGCATATAATCATCATCACCTATGGTTTCATGTAGTTTGAGAAAGGTAGTCTTTAAATTAAGGACCACTTAGGTCGAGTTTCCACCCCCAATCGTATTCGGTGTAGAATCACATCTAATAGAATACACAAATCAAGCATATGCATAGATTTTAAAATAATTCATACTTCATTAAGAACACACTTTCTTTTATTGCAAAATAGTCATCATAGTAATTCATGAAAATATTTCATATTTTAGGAATAATCCATCTTCTTTAGCTTTCATAAAGTGTGGGTAGACATTCCCACCTTAATAATATCATCATAAACATTAGGATCTTAATCACCCTTCTTGTCATAGTATATTATCATAATAACCTCATAATCATGATCACAAAACATCATCATCATTGTCATTTCAAATATGCTTTCACATACTTGAGATTATTGTCAAAGAAATCCATAGCTTTATTATTAGAGACTTGGACTAAGTGCGGTCCATGAACAATTGGGTCAAAATCATGCAACTATATGAAAATCATAGAGGGAACATACAATTAAAATCAAATAAGATCATTAGCAAAGGAACCCACAATAATTCATCAAGCCTTAATCATAGACGCTTGAAATTATATACTTTTGCATGAAAAGTATATAAACCATGTAATTCTTCATAATTCATGCATTTTATGACCATAGAATATTCATAATTCATGCATTAGTAATTAAAGCATAAAAGCCCATAGGAAATCATCATAAAGCTTTGACAAAAAGGAGATTTTAGATTGTGCTTCACGGATGAAACTAATCCATGAATGAAGTACTACATGTCTCAAGTAATATTCTTAAGAATTGGAGTAGAAAACCATGAAATCCTTAGCAAATTATAGAACCCAAGATTCAACGGACTCCTTGTTCTAGAGAGAAATATTTGAGAACCCTTGAGGGAATTATGAGAATGAGTAAATTAAATTGAGTTAAGGATAGAATTTACCAAATCAAAGTTGGTTGAGTTATTGTCACGACCCAAGCCTAGGGCCTAGATATGACACAACGAATGAGGAATCCAAAGGAACCCCAAACAAGCCTCTTAGCATATCATTCATAGATTCTTGGTCGTAGAAGAAAAATAACAACAAGAGATATAAATAAGGAAAAAGGGACTAAGTGAAGTCTTTGATAATCATAAATTATACAAGAGTAAAGCTCAAGGCATAAGTACATCAATTATTCCAATAATACCTCTAACATAGACCGAAGCGGGGGCCAAGACACTTTCCGGGCTCAACCTCATAGTATCAATTGTTCAATATAAAGAGATATCAAAAAGTAACAGTAATATATCTAGTGTCCCCAGACTTGAGGATTCACTAAAGCTCATCTTCTAAAATGCCAAAACTAGCCACGTGGAGGATGATCGAGAGGTGCTTCAGTCTTTACATGGTAATATCATGTAGCTATAGAGTATGTATAGTAGGTTCAAATGTACTGTGTAGGAAATCAACATGGTAGTATAGGCATGTCATTCCCCAACAATATGGTGAAGGTATCTACCCTTCAGCATGGAAGTACGGGCATGTCACCCTCGTAAAGGTGGTCAAGGTATCTACCTCTCAATATGGTAGTACAAGGCATGTCACCCCCCAACAAGGTGGTTGAGGCATGCCACCCCCTTAACAAGGTGATTGGGCAACTTGCAACACTATAGATACTTTTTATGAATTCAATACATACATACAATCCCTCAATCATCATAAATTCACTTGACTTATAAACCATGTAGTAGACCATCAATAACTTAAGAATCCTTGTCAAAATATTTTTTTAAACACTTGGTGTGTGTGTAATACTAGTTCAAAATCATGCAATTCAAGGGTGAAACAATATGAGAAACTTAATGTAAATCAATCCACGAACATATCATAAAACTCTCATGTAAGATACATTGAAATTAATAATCAAATCTCAAAATATATATCATAGTTCAATAGACCAAAACATGCATAGTCTTAATAGACAAATAAATTCTTAGTGTAAGCTTGAAATAGACAAACATGCACATTCAATCAACATTTCATAAAACCCCAGCATAATTTGTAATAAAAATCTAATAAAAGATACCTATAGAAGATAAAACTTGGAAACATGCACTTTTCTTTAAAAGGGATATTGGGCTCTATGGGTGAAAAGACTCAATGGATGAAACCTACATACCTTAAACATGGGTTTTCTTGATGTAGACTTAAAGAAGACTTGAAGCTTGAATGGAGTTCTTGAGATCCAGAATTAAGCTTGGACATTGGAATTTTGATGAAATATTTGGTTAAGTGTTAGAGAGGTTTTTGATAGGGTCTTGACTGATATAGAGTTGAATAATGACTAAGTATAGGTGTTTTCATATATAAGTGGGCATGGGACTATGACCCCAAGGCCCTTGGGCCGAAATGAAAAAATAAAGGAAAAACTTGCACTGATCTGCATTTTGTCTGTGATGCGGCCTCAATGCGGAGGGCAAATTAACACTAATCCACAACCCTGGTGTGTCACGGCCAGGGAGTGGATGGCTACTGGAATTTGAATTTTTGGGAAAATTATTTTTCACTACAGGCCCTCTATATTCTGGGTTATACCTGTGTCCCACTTAATTTTACACTCTAGTTAAGAATATAAAGTCAAATTTTTGATATCACGCATGGATTTTGAGATATATGGAAACTATAATATGTGCATTTCCAAAGAACATTTTTGGGGCATTTTTGGGGTGTTTCAATATCTCCCCCTTGGGAACATTCATCCCCGAATTCCAAAAGAAATGTACATAAGAGAAGTAATCATGAATATTTTAGCTCGACATGAATGCAACAAATGCATTTAAACATCATTTCAAAAATTCCAACATGAATGTCAAAATAGTCACCACAAACTTTTCAAAATAAATATAAATGCATGTAAAAAGACATAGGGGATAAAATTTAAAACTTGAAATCATATACGGGACTTAAATTATTACCTTCGGATTGAGTAGAGTGGAATAGATATGGGTACCTTTCTCATGTCTGCCTTGGCTTCCCATGTGGCTCTTTCAATTTGTTGGTTCTTCTAAAGGACCTTGACAAAAGCTTCATCTTGGTTTCTCAACCTCTTCACTTGTCTATCCAAAATCTTCACTAGGACCTCCTTATAAGTCAAATTATCTTCTACAACACCCTTAATATCCAAGGGCACTATCGCACTTAGGCCACCCTTATACTTTCTTAACATGGACACATGAGAGATTGGATGTACTATGTCCATCTCCACAGGCAACTCCAACTCATAGGCAACCTTACCAATCCTCCTCAAAACTCTATAAGGACTAACAAACCTTGTGCTTAACTTTCCCTTCTTTCCAAATTTAACTACACCCTTCAAAGGTAAGACTTTCAAGAAAACCCAGTCACCAACCTTAAACTCAAGATCTCTTCTCCTCACATCAAAATAGGACTTTTGTTTACTTTGGGCTATTTTCAGTCTCTCCCTTATCAACCTCACCTTCTCCAAGGCTTCCATAACCAAATCCGAACCTTGCAAAGTCATTTCCTCACTTTAAATCACCCAACTGAGGATCTACAATGTACCATAAAGAGCTTCAAAAGGATCCATACCAATGCTTGAGTGGTAGCTATTATTTTACGGAAACTCAATGAATTGAAGATGTTTATCCCAATTATATTTAAATCCCAAAACGCAAGCTCTAAGGATATCCTGAAGATCTTGGATAGTCCTCTCGGCTTGACCATCCGTTTGAGGGTGAAAGGCCGTGCTAAGCTTGATCTTGTTACCAAGACCTCTTTGTAAAGAGCTCCAAAGTGAGAAGTGAATTGAGTAGCATGATCCAAAATGATAGACAAAGGCACCCAATGCAATCTAACTAACTAATGTATATACAACTTGGCATATTCTTTGGCACCATAAATAGTCTTGACCAGTAGGAAGCAAACCAACTTTGTCATTCTATCCACAACAACCCAAATAGAATAACAAAAATGTTTCCATGTCTTAGGCAACCCTACCAAAAATTCCATGTATATTTCCTCCCACTTCCAAGTAAGAATCTCTATATCTTGGTCTAGGACACTCGACCTTTGATGTTCGGCCTTCACTTATTGTCAATTGTGACATCCGAATATGAACTTGGCAATGTCTTTCTTCATACCACTCCACCAATACACTTCCCTTAAGTCACTGTACATCATTGTAGAATTGGGTTGAATGGAATAGGATGAATTAGGGTCTTCCTTCAAGATCAATTCTTTCAAATCATCTACATTTGGCACACATAATCTACTTTGGTACCTAATTGAACCATCTCCCCCTTGTGAGAAAATCTCCACCTTACTATCTGTCATGAAGCACTTCGACTATGGCAAGAGGGGTCAAGATCTTATTTTGCCTTTACCTCCTTAATTAAAGAAGACTTAAAACCATTCAACAACCCCTACACCCCCAATATCAATTTCATCCAGCCTAACCCCAAATCTAGCCAACAAATGTACCTTCCTGGTCACCTCTTTTCCATCATTATCCACATGAGCTAAACCACCCATACACCCCTACATAGAACATCTACCACAATATATCTTTGCTAGGGTGATAGTGCATACTCATATTAGAACCTTTAAGGAGCTCTAACCACCTTCTTTGTCTCAAGTTAAGATCTTTTTGGGTGAACATATACTGGAGACTTCTGTGGTTGGTGAAACAGGAACATGAACCCTATACAAGTAGTGGCACCAAATTTTTAAGGTAAATACCATAGCCGGCAATTCAAGATCATGGGTGAGATAATTTTTCTCATGCACCTTATGTTTTCTAGAGGCATATGCTATCACTTTACAACTTTTCATCAAAACACACCCTAAGCCAATTCTTGAGGTATCACAATATACAACTAACCCTTCCAGCCCTTCTGGTAGAGACAAGATAGGAGCTGAGGTAAGTTTATCTTTCAAAGCTTGGAAAGTCTTTTCACAATCATTGGTCCACACAAAGTTTACCTTCTTTTTGGTCAACTTAGTCATAGGAGAAGAAATAAAGGAGACACCAATCACAAATCTCCGGTAATAACCCACCAAACCCAAGAAATTTCTAATGTTCGATGGAGTCAAATGTCTAAGCCAATTTCTAATTACCTTCGTTTTCTTAGGATCCATCGTAATGCCATCCCCCGACACAACATGCCTTAGAAAAGCAACCTTGATCAACCAAAACTTACATTTTTCATATTTAGCATACAACCACTTCTCCCTCAAGATTTGCAACACCATCCTCAAGTGACTCACATGCTCCTTCTCACTATGGGAGTAAATCAAGATATCATCAATAAAAACCACCACAAACAAATCAAGGCTAGTTTAAAGAACCTATTCATAAGATCCATAAATATAATTGGTGCATTAGTCAACCCAAAGGACATAATCACAAACTCAAAGTGCCCATACATAGTTTGAAAGCCTTTTTGGGAATGTCACACTCCCTAACTTTCACTTAGTGATACCTGGACCTAAGATCAATCTTAGAGAAGTGACTAGCCCCTTGAAGTTGATTAAAAAGATCATCAATCCTTGGTGGAAGATACTTGTTTGTTATGGTGGTTTTTTATTAAGTTGCTGGTAATCAATGCACATTCTAAGTTAACTATCATTCTTCTTCACAAACAACACTGGTGCACCCCAAGGTGACTTACTAGGCCTTATAAAACCCTTCTTCAACAAATTGCTCAATTGCTCCTTTAACTCCTTCTCCGTCGGTGCCATATGGTAAGGGGGAATAGAAATGGGTTGAGTATCAGGAAGAAGGTCTATACCAAAGTCTATTTTCCTGTTGATAGGAACACGGGGAAGCTTATTGGAAAGATATCAAGAAACTTATTAACCACTAAAACTGACTCTATAGGAAGGACTTTGGACTCCACATCCCTGACCCTCAAAAGATGATACAAACAACCATTCAAAATTAACTTTTTGGATTTAAGGCAAGAAATAAATCTACCCTTAACTACTACATCATGACTTTCCCATTCAAGGACGGGTTCATTTGGGAATTGGAATTTCACACTATGTGTTCTACAATCAATAGAAGTATAATATGCATTGCAACCAATCTATCCCAAGAATGACACAAAAATCCACCATATCTAACTTAACAAACTCACGACGCAATATTTTATTTAAAATGAACATGGGACAATTTCTATAGACTCTTTTAGCAATAATGGACTCACCAATGAGGGTAGACACTTCATAAGGATCACACAACAATTCGGGACTAACATGAAGTTTTTTGGCAACAAAAGAAGTAATAAAGGAAAGTGTGACACTTGAGTCTATCAAAGCATATAGATTAAAATCAAAAACCTTTAATATACCAGTGATGATATTGGGCGCCTCGTCTACCCCTTGTCTTCCTTGAAGAGCATAGCATCTATTTTTCTTTCGAGCATACCCTTCTTGGCCTCCTCTCCCCTTTTGACCTGCATTTGCATCTTGGCATTATCGATGGCCAACTCTACCTTTGTCGTGAGCATGAGGACAATCAATCACCTTATGACCCACTTCACCACAATCATATAAAGTATTAGAGTTCTTCAAATATGGGCCATTATGACTCCTACCACATCTTTGGCACATAGGGTTAGGCACCATACCATTACCACCTTGGAACTTGGGTTGTTATTCGAAAACCACCTATTAGGAGCATTGGAAGACCTTGGGCCTTGGAACTTAGGGCTTTGAGGAAACCGGCCACCCTTGGAATTTTGGAATCCACCTTCAAAATGAGTCCTCATTGATTCACCACTTCTTCTCTTTCTAAACTTTCCCCTCTCTAGTTTCTCTACATATATCATATGACCGGACAAATCCATATCACCTATTAGCATGGTGGTAGGACACTCCTCATTAAACAAGTTGGTACACTCGATACAAATTTGTTCATCCTCAATCGTATCTCGACAACCAATTGTAGGGCATACTTAGAGAGTTGGTTGATCTTGAGGGCATACTCCCTCACACTCATGGAGCCTTGATTAAGCTTCATAAACTTTATCATTTTAGCCTCCCTTAGCTCTATAGGAAAAAACTGATTTAGAAATGCCTCTTTGAATTTTTTTCAAAGGATAACAATATCATTCCCCTTCTCCATCTTCTATTGAGTAAGCAAAATTTGAGCCACCGCTTTGAGTTGATAGGCCTCTAGTTCAACTTTTTCCTCCTAATTAACCCCCATAATGGATAACACTTTATACACCTCATCAATGAATTCTTGGGGATCCTCATACACCTGTGACCCTTAGAACTCTGGTGGATTACACCTAGTGAAGCCCCTCACCCTTGAAACCTGAGTAAGAACATGAGGAGCTTGGATCCCTTGGTTGATTTGGTTGGTCAAAGCATAAGTCAACATGGTGATAGTATCTCCAAACTCATCATGAGCCACTCCCCCATCTTGAGGAGCTTGAGGAGTGGGAGTGGCTGGTTGCTCCTCGAGTGAACGGGCTCTCCTTAGTTTTCTCTTAGAGTAGGCATGATCTTGAATATTGAAGAATATTCATCAGAGGAAAAGCCAAACCTTAACTTTTATAACACAACATAGATCATGAATAAGGAGAATATTTCCCAAATGCCTCATAGCCTCTTACTCATAGTTGTGGAAGAGTTCACAATCATGAATAATACTCTAATTGACGTGATGTAAGAGAAACATAGCTAGTGTCCTCAAACTTGAGGACTCACCAAAGCTTCTCTTCCTAAATGCCTAAACTATCCACATGGAGGATGATCAAGAGGTGCTTCGATTTCTTCATGTTAATATCATGTAGGTAAATAGTATGCATTAGTACATTTGAATGTACTAAGTATGCAGGATGCAATGCAACAAGACATAGCCAACATATTCAAAATTCATAATCACAAGCAATGGATAGATATAATATCAATATGGCATGCATGATCAATGCTTGAGGTAAAACATTCTTGTAAATATAACTTGCAAATATAGATTACATGTGCAGGAAGAGACCATAACCATAGACCAAGCAACTACTACTTGGAACCCAAGGCATGTTACCCCCTTGGAAGGTGATTGAGGTATCTACCCCTAAACATGGTCGGACGGGCATGCCACCCCCCGACAAAGTGGTCAAGGTATCTGCCGTCAACATGGTAGTACGGGCATGTAACCCCCCGATAAGGTGGTCAAGCTATCTACATCTCAATATGGTAGTACCAGCATGTCACCCCCGACAAGCTGGTCAAGGTATCTACCCCTCAACATGGAAGCGTGGGCATACCAACTCCCGATATGGTGGTTGAGGTATGTCAACCACTCAACAAGTTGATTGGGCAATTTGCAACACTATAGATACTTTTCATGAATTCAACATATATACACAAAATCCCTTAATAATCATAAAGTCACTTGACCTATAAACCATGTAGTAGACCATCAACAACATGAGAATCCTTCTAAGGACATTTTATCAAACACTTCTTGGATATGTAATGCTAGTTCAAAATCATGTAATTCAAGGGTGGAACAATATGGAAAACTCAATAGAAATCAACCCACCAACATATAGGAACAACCTCATGTAAAATACCTTAAAACTTATCATCAAATCTCAAATTAGATCATAGTTACGTAGCCCAAAATATGCATAGTCTAAATAGACAACCAATTCATAATATAAGCTTGAAATAGACAAAAATGCATATTCAATCAACATTTAATAAAACCCCAACATAATATGTAATAAAAATCCAGAATAAAAGATACCCATAGAAGATACAACTTGACAACAGGCAGTTTTCATAAAAAAAGAGATTGGGTTCTATTGGTGAAAGGACCTAATGAATGAAACCCATATACCTTATTCATGGTTTTTCTTGGTGTAGACTTAAAGAAGACTTGAAGATTGAATAAAGTTCTTGACATCTGGAATTGAACTTAGGACACTTGAATTTGGAAGAAATATTTGGTTAAGTGTTAAAGAGGTTTTTGAGAGGGTCTTGGCTAAGTATAGGTGTTTCACGCATAAGTGGGCATGAGGCTATGACGCCAAGGCCCTTGGTTCGTATTGAAAAAATAAAGAAAAAAATTGTACTAGTCCGTGATGAGGAGCAAACACAGAGGGCAAATTAACACTGATCCGCGCCCCTGGCAAGTCACTTCCAAGGCACGGATGGCCACTGGAATTTAAATTTTTGTGAAAATTATTTTTTTGCTATGGGTCCTCTACAATCGGAGTTATACCCATATCCCACTCAATTTTGCCGCCTGATCAAGAATATGAAGTTGAATTTTTTATATCACGCACGAATTTTGAGAAATATGAAAACAACAAATATGACCATTTATGAAGAACATTTTGAGGGCATTTTTATGACTTTTCAATAGTTTAGGAGGGCTATAATGTCACAAACCCAAATATGGCCTAGATGTTACCGATGAATAGGGAACCCGAAGGGACCCCAAATTAGCCTCATAGCATATCAATACACATCCTTGGTCCCGAAAATAATTAAATAATATTTGCGGAATGGAAATAAGGGCAAGAGGGACTAAGGGAGAACTTGTTGGGACATAGAGTAAATAGATGAATAAATCAATTAATAGCATAAATACATAGATTTGTGCAATAGCACCTCTACTACATAGATAATGATGGGGGCTAAGACATACCACCGGGATCACCCTGATAGTCATAAGTGTATGATAAAGTAAAGAGAATCTTAATACATAGTGTGAGAAAATAGTCCTTATCCCTGGAATAGAGGACATACCAAAGGCTAACGTGAATAATCCATCTAGTCATAGGAAGAATAAATAGGATCTTTGGTCCCTACATGGTGATATCATATAGGAAAGAGTATGTGTTAGTATATTTGAATGTACTAAGTATGTGGGATGCAATACAACAAGAGATAAGTATCATAATCCAAAATGCATAACAATAGACAATAGGCATAATATATAGCAATATGATATGTATAATCAATGCATAAGCACAAACATTCTTAAGTAACTCATGCTCATATAAGATATCATATGTGAAGAATAGACCAAGCTAGATTTCAAAATGTACAACCCTTTGGTAGGTTAGTGAAGATGTCGTCCCATCACTTTGGTGGATGAGTATAACCCCCCATCTCGGTTAGTGATGATGCCGCCCCATCACTAGGTGGAGAAGTACTAACCCTTCCCTTCATTATCCGGGCTCTTGTCCCCCCGGATCAGGCATGGTCTAATACAACACTTTATATAGAGTTCATCATATGAATAACCTCAATTCATCATTATAACATCAATTGTGTCATATACATAAGCTCTTTCTATCATCATAACATTATTCATATCATATCTCATGCTTAGGACATTCAATTCGTCAAGAAATCATAACCAGAAATTTATCAAATACTTGTGCGATTTGGGTAAAGGACCATGCAATTTAGAGATGAAATTATGCAAGGAAATTAGTGATAAAACTATCAATCAACAACTTGCAACACCCCCAAGACATTCACATCAAAATACCTCATTAAATCGAACTTTAGATCCAAGATCTAGAGCTCAAAACATGCCAAAACAACCATACCTCATGAACACAAATCACAGTGCAGTAAATTTCTCAATGTACAAGACCCACATTTAAAAATCATCTTTAAATCATGCATTATTAATTAAAAGAGTTTTTAGGTGCCATGGATGGAAGTACCCATTGGTTCAACACCACATACCTTAGCTTTTGAGAAGTTCTTGAAGAAGACTTTAATAGATACTTGAAGCTTGAGCGAGATCCTTGAAGAAATCCTTAAGATTGGTCTTGAGTTTTAGGACTTGAATTTGGGAGTAAATATTTGGCTAAGTGTTTTGGTGAGTATTGGGGAATATTTAGAACGATATGAGCGTGAAATAAGGCTAAGTATATGTATTTTCAAGTGTGGGAACCCTTAGGCCCAACACTTAAAAGTCTTGGACCGAAGTTAAGAAAATCAGGACAAAAATATGGATTGCTTCCTGGAATTTGAATTTTTACACATACAAGTTCTACGAAAATGGGCATAAATCCTTCATCCAAACTCGGAATGAAGTGAAACTGAGTGCCTTGGAAATCCAATTCAAAGAACCTTAATTTGGTAGGTCTTAGGGCACCGAGTTTGTTGTGTGATAACATATATGACCCTACAAATTTGAACCTCCTAAATCACATTTTTTGCGTCTTTCGAATTTTGATTCGGTTGCTCTAAATTTTGGGTTACACCCATTTCCCACTTAAATTGACCCCCTAAACAAGAATTTGAAGTACATTTTTCAAAGTAATGAATGAATTTTTAGATATATAGAAATTATGATTTCGGGCACTTCCAAGGCACATTTTTGGGCACTTTTTGGGGTCGTGTCAATATTTTCACCTTGGGAACACTCGTCCTCGAATGTAAATTAAACATACATGACAAGAGTAATGATAAATAAATCAACATCGACCAGAATGAAACATTACATTTAAAATACCATTTTCAATATCTAGCATAAGTGTAAAATCATCATAAACTTGCCAACTTTAACATGAACGCATATGAATGACATAGGGCTGAAATATAAAACTTGAAATCATGAAAAGGACTTGACGTGTTATCATAAGATTGAATAGAATGAAAGAGATATAGATATTGCTCCTTCATGCCTGTTCCGGCTCCCCGAGAGACACATATGAATAGATGACTCTTCGTAAAGGGCCTTGAAGAATAATACATCATTATAAATCAACTTCTCCACTCATCTATCCAACACCCCACCGGGACCTTCTATTAAGCCAACTTACCCTCCTTAACACCCACAATCTAAAAGTATTCTATAACAATGAAGTCACCAAGACATCACATCCACCTAGAAGCATGAAGAACCGGGCGAACTATGTCTACATCCATAGGCAACTCCACAAACTTATAAAACCTTACCAACCTCCCTCTACACTTTGTAAGGACTCATAATACTCAACTCAAGTGTCAACCCTAAATTCACCTAACCCACTTGGTACTATAGCCATCATCTCCCCCTTGGGAGATAACCTCCACTCTATCGTCTTCTCACCCAAAACATCCAACTCTAATAAGGCAGAATCAAGGCGTTGCTTAAACTAGACCCCTCTTAACAAAAGAAGATTTGGAACCACCAAGAACACTATACAATTATTTTCCACTTCACCCCACGTACTTCCAACCTAGACAACGGATGGACCCCAGTAGTCTCCTCCTTGCCACCATTATCGATATATGCTAAGTTACTCATAGGCACCTTACTTAGAGAATCAACCACAATACTAGCCTTACTGGGAAAATAAAGCACAGTCATTCATAATCCATAAAGAATCCTAACCACCTTCTTGCTATCCACAATGCACACCTATCATATTACAACCTTACGGGTTCTACACTCATTAGAAACATGCTATGCAAGTAGCCCAAACTACCCAAAGACCCCCAACACAACAAGCTAAGTCATCATCCCAAAAGAATACTCATAATATACATCTACATACTTTCAAAGAGGCAATAGTCATTTTCCAAATCATTCTAATGCACAATTGGGCATAAAAGCCAAACACCATTCATAAAATTTCATACTTAGGCTCAACTTCCACGATCATAATTTCATAGTAATAGTACTCATGCATAGGAATAGCCCATTCATATACAAAATGGTGCAAGCACACAAAATGCCTAAAGAACCAAAACCAAGGACATATATGTGATTACAGTATTGTCATAACCAACCTTTTATCAAAATCATACCATAAAATGAAATTGGGCTTATCTATAACATAAATTTTCTTTTTAAATAATCTATGTACATGAATGCATATGCTATGAACAACAAGGAAATGACATAGGTAATTAAGACTCCATTTAAAATAAATATTTATATTACAAAGTCGAAGTGAAAACATAATTAATTCCACATTTAAATTCATAATTTAATCTCTCATGCATAAATGATTTCAAAAGGGGCACATGCATACTTATGTCTTCATAAACCCAAAGTAAATCCTTATATAACGGTTTAAATCATATTAAAACATCAAATAAATACTACTAATGCATCAATAGAATTTTAGGAATAATAATATTCGAAATTCCAAAGTAAAATAAGTAAAATCCATGTAGTTTTTATTGAAAATAAATTTTAGGTCTCCTCGATTGGAAGGGATCAAGGATCAATCCACGTACATATGAATCCTACTAGTACCAACGAATCACACAAGAAATAACAGTCCCTAGACCTATGAAATCACCCCACACACAACCTCTGGCAATAGTCCACTAAACCCAAGAGACTCCTAATATCTAAGGAAGTCAAGGTCTAGGCTAACATCTAATTACTTTATCTTACTTAAGTCCACATTAATATCATCACCTAGCACCACACAACCTAGGAAGGCAACCTATTACCACCAAAATTCCCATCTCACATACTTATCACCCAACCATCTTCCTTGAACTCATAGTACTACCCTCAAA
The DNA here is from genome assembly GCA_025642045.1 of Solanum sejunctum. NCBI lineage: Eukaryota > Viridiplantae > Streptophyta > Magnoliopsida > Solanales > Solanaceae > Solanum > Solanum sejunctum. The sequence continues at coordinate 2,781 of JAOTQJ010113869.1, read as the reverse complement.
TGATTCGTATGCACTACCTCATTAGGGAACGAACCACATTATCATCATCAAAACCACCTTAAACCTATTAGAGTAGGGACTACAGATCTTACTCATGAGCCTTATAGGCATAACTGACGTAATAGTCAAACCAAAAGACACTATCCTAAATTCAAAATATCGAAAGAGGGCGTTCAAGGCCTCATCAAACACCAATGATAATTCTATAAATAAGACAACTTAGGTTCAACACCTCCAATTCTCACAAGATGATAAATGTAACCCCTTAGAGACTAATTGTACCTTAAGACATGAAATGGATCTACCTCCATTGCTTTAGCTTAACGACCTCCCCCTCGAAGACGGGTTCATAAAGGAATCATGAGCTAGCTCTATGGGTCCTACCATCCATGAAGACACAATAAGCATGCAACAATTCCATTCCAATAATGACATCCAAATCCACTATACCAATTCCAACAACCACAAAGCAAGACCTAATGGAATACAAACCTAGATCAACCCTATGAACTTTATAGCGACAATATACCTAACCAAAAGATAAACACCAAAGGTTCACATCACAACTCGGTCGCACAAGAAGCCCTACCATCAGGTAAAAGAATAGCGAAGAAATAGTAAAACTCGTATCCATCAAAATCAAAAACTTCTACTTACCTTCCTTCACCTTCCTATTTAAAGCGGCATGATCAACAAAAAGAGTGAAGAACATTCATTAGAGGTGAAAGCCCTATCTCACTTCTAAAGCATAACATAGACCATGATGAAGGAAAATATTTCCTAAAATATCTTATAGCCTCCTACTCATAGTTGTGATGTACAAAACAACCATAAATAAGACTCTAATCGATGTGGTGTGTTGGACTCCAAGGATGTAACAACCTAGTGCTCTGACACCATCATTGTCATGACCCAAAATAGGGCCTTGATGTGACTAGTGAATGGGGAACCCAAAGGAACCCCAAACAAGTCTTATAACATATTATTACATATCCTTGGTCGTGAAAATAATTAACTGGAATTTGAAGAATGGAAATAAGGGCAAGAGAGGCTGAGGGAGAACTTGTGATGACATAGATTCAAGAGATAAATAAATCAACTTATAGCATAAATACATAGCTTTTTCCAACGACACCTCTATTACATAGATAATGGGAGATACCAAGACATACAACCGGCCTCACCCTCATAGTCATAAGTATATGATAAAGTAAAGATAATCTTAATACATAGTGAGAGAGAATAGTCCTTGTCCTCGGAATAAAGGACTCACCAAAGGCTAACTTGAAAAATCCATCTAGTCACAAGAAGAATAAATAGGAGCTCCGGTCCTTAGATAGTGATACCATGTAGGCAAGAATATGCGTTAGTACGTCTGAATCTACGAAGTACGTGGGATGCAATGCAACAGGAGATAAGCTTCATAAAACAAAATGCATAACAATAGGCAATAGGCATAATATATAGCAATATGACATGTATGATCAATACATAAGTAAAAACATTCTTAAGTAACTCATGCTCATATAAGATATCATATGTGAAGAATAGACCAAGCTAGATTTCCAAATGAACAATCCTTGGTAGGTTAGTGATGATGCCGCCCCATCACCTAGGTGGATGAGTATGAACCCTAATCTTGGTTCATAAGTATAAACCCCCATCTTAGTTCATGATAATGCTGACCCACCACTAGGTGGAGAAGTACTAACCCTTCCATTGGTTATTCGGGCTCTTGTCCCCTCGAATCGGGCATGGTCTAATATAACACTTTATATAGAGTTCATCATATGCATAAGCATACTTCATCGCTATAACATCAATTGTATCATATACATAAGCTCTTTTCATCATCATAACATCATTTATATCATATCTCATGCTTAGGACATTCAATTCCTCAAGAAACCATAACCAGACATTTTATTAAACACTTGACGGGCGTGCAATGGTAGAAAAAGACCATGCAATTTAGAGATAAAATCATGTAAGAAAATTAGTGGAAAAACCATCAATCAACACCTTGGAACACCCCTAAGTCATTCACATCAAAACCCCTTATCAAATCCAATATTAAATTAAAGATCTAGAGCTCAAAACATGCCAAAACAACCATACTTTCATGAACATAAATCATTGTGTAGTAAATTTCCCAATGTAGAAGAACCAACGTAAAAATCAACTCTAAATCATGCATTATTAAGTAGAAGAGGGTTTAGACACCATCGGGTGAAGGACCCAATGATTCAAAACCACATACCTTAGTTTTGAGAAGTTCTTCAAGAAGACTTTAATGGAGACTTGAAGCTTGAGTGAGATTCTTGAAGAAATCCTTAAGATTGGTCTAGAGTTTTGGGAAATTTACTATATGTTTTATTGAGTATTTGAGAATGTTTACGATGATATGAAATAAGGATAAGTATATGTATTTTCAAGTGTGGGTGTCAGACCCCACCCTGGGGTCCTGACCAGTGCCTGATAGGGGCACGCGAACACATACTAAACCAAATTACTTTATAACCTAGTCTAAAATTCTACCAAAATTTCGACAGAGTTTCCTCTGTTTTATTGACTAACCATACCTGCAGCAGCTCCCAGAACAAACAGAAACATATACACACATATATATAAATATAAAAGCGGCCCGACAAGGTCACCGCTGTGGTCCTGCCGCCTAATAAACATGTCATTCTTATAAGTACAAAATGCGGTCCCGCCGCCTGATCCAGTATCCAAAATCATACAATACACCCGTAACCCACAAGTATCCACAGACCTCTA
>JAOTQJ010113858.1:0-10933 GCA_025642045.1 Solanum sejunctum | reverse complement strand
CACCCATCAATAAGCAATATACTTTATCTTTCAATTACTTTTTAGATGATTCTTTTGGTGGTCATAATATTGGAGCTGTAGGACTGTAGATATAACATACGACATATAAATAATCACAAATGACAACACCAGAATGAAATCAGTAGGTTACACAAATAATGACATGCATAGGATGTAGAACAACACATGAATTTTATTTAGTAGAACGAACTCCAGTATCTTAGCATCAAGTATATATGCAGATTTGAAGGTGACTATGTATTGGGGCATATGATCTTCTGAAAGAGTTGGGACATGGTTAATAGTTGTGTCAGAGTTGTTAAGTGCCTTTGTGTGCCAAGGAGGGATGTATGTTTCATGCCAAATAATACGAAATCAAGTAACCTTACATACCTTTCTGTATGACCTCGTTTTTACCTCAAGATAATTTTCCTTTCCTCCAAATATTCATCTATAGTATAGTAGGTGATAAAACTAGCATTAGCAGCCAATAGATAAATCTTGGTAGCCCAATCTCATAAAAGAAAATAACACAGGGGCAACAAGCATATAATTATAAAGCCCAGCGTATTCTTTCAACCTTTCTGCCCCTGATCGTATTTTCTAATACACATTCTCATGTACATATAATGTGCAGCCTATTTTACTTCCATAACAATCTTACAACAGCCCACAAAGCACAATACATAAGAATTCTACACAACATAAAAATAGGCGGCATAACATTACATCCCTTCGCTGCATTTCTACGTCGACAATTCCAAACCTGTTCCAACTTTAATCAAACAGTACCCACCATATATAGATATAAAATAAGTCCTAAAATATTTCAAAAAGAGTGCTCAAAATACGTGTAGGATGTGAGACCATAGTCCTCAATCAATCAGCCCACAATTTCTACAAACAACACACTTAGGATAACATGTTAAACCTAAATTTTTTATGTATAACCAAATAGTGTAGCAACTTTTATACATCATTACATAACTCAAACAAATCAAGAAAATAGACCTTGTTTCATAATCAAGCCAACAAAGAAGAGAAAAGCTCCCAAATAAACAGGAAAAGTATACAACCTCCCTTGGAACACATGTTGCCAAAAAGTTTCAGCAAATACCTAACCAACACAGTCTCTTGTTTTTCAGAAGAAAACCACACTATACATATAAGTAAACTTACTTACCATTACTTTAAAGGTGTAGGTCTTATTTAAGAACTCGAAAAGTTTCCTTGTGGCTGCTTTGCAGGGTTAAGAAAGTGTTGAGAGAAAGCTTGTGAAAGCTGAATTTTTTTTCCAAGTTAAGAATGACTTAAAGGTGCTAATTGTAAGCCTTTTTAAAGGATCCTTTTGTCAACTTTATTTTATAGTTTAAGTCTCATATTATCAAGGTGGTGATTCATCAACTTGGACCTTTCATTTGGGCCTAATTGGGTTTCAAAGTTGATAGGCCTTAGCTGCCCATTTTCCTAATTTCTCTTCCCTTAGTTTGGGCCCAAATAGTCAAGTGGGTTATGATGTACTTAGTCCCTTTTTATATTCTTCTTGGGCTAAAAATATAGTCCATTTATAATTCTAAAACATGGGCTAAAGTAACACCTTTAACACAAACTTTATCCATAATTGGACTTGGACGAATTCGACGTCGAGCCTCGTCTCCATCTAGCTAGCAAGTTTAAGCTAAGCAAGTAGGTGACTCACCTGCTAGCTTCCTAAGTCATGCAGGAACCTTAATTCTCTCCCTTTTTTAGGGTCGTGATCTCCTCAATTTGACACAAAATATGTATAGACTTGACCCTCTTAAGTGTTAGACGCACATATTGCCCTCTAACATGAGATTCAAGCACTTTTAAAAATTGGCGCTAATTTGGAAAGCCATATCATGTTTCATTTGCATAGTACTAGCATTGTAACATACGGGGCGTTATATCCTCCCCCCTTTAGGAACATTCGTCCTTGAATGTTAGCAAAATTGGATAGCTTAACCAAGTTTAAACCTTTACTTACACAAACTTTTGCCAATATACTAAGTATTCAATCACACATACCTATTAGTATGCCAACTTTGCATATTGGACTTCCTCTTTAGCTTCAAGTAAGTAAGGGTATTTTGATTTCATCGCATCCTCAGCCTCCCATGTTATCTCTTCTTTTTGTTTGTTTCTATAAAGTACTTTTACTGAAGCTATTTCTTTATTCTTTAGCTTTTTAACTTGATGATCCATAATAGCAATAGGTACCTCTTCATACGTGAGATCTTCTGTAACCTGCACGTCTTCAATACGAGTGATACGAGATGAGTCACCTATGCATTTTTGAAGCATTGAGATATGAAAAACTAGATGAACCATGAAAGCTCTAAGGGTATCTCTAACTCATATGCAACTTCCCCAAACTTCTTAATTTTGTATGGCCCTATGTAACATGGGCTCAGTTTTCTTTTATTACCAAATCTCATAAACCCTTTCATTGGAGATACCTTTAAGAATACCCAATCCTTAAGAATACCCAATCCCCTACTAAAAACTCTAGTCCTCTCCTTCTAGCATCCGCATATGATTTATGACAACTTTGGGCTCTTTCTAGCCACTGTTATATTACCCTAACATTTTACATGGCTTGTTGTACTAGATCTGGCCCAAGCAAGGTGGTTTCACCCACTTCAAACCATCCAATTGGTGATCTACATTTCCTTCCATTTAAAGCTTCATAAGGTATCATCTTAATTCTTGAATGGTAGATACTATTACAAGCAAATTCAATAAGTGGCAAATGGTCCACCCAACTACCTTTAAAGTTCAATGTACAAGCTCGCAACATATCTTCAAGTGCTTGAATAGTGCATTCTCCTTGACCATCTATATGGTGGTGGAAAGTTGTACTCAAATTAACTTGTGTCCCTAACCTCCTTTGGAAGGACTTCCAAAACTTTGCAGTGAATTAAGATTCTCGATCAGATATAATGGAGATTGGAACTCCATGTAGCCTAACTATCTCTTTGAGGTATAACTTTGCATACTCTTTAGCGGTATAATCACTTTTAACTGGTAGGAAGTGTGTTGACCTTATGAGTCTATCAACTATTACCCATATAGAGTCAAACTTTTGAAATGAGCGAGGCAACCCGGTAACAAAATCCATATTGATCATCTCCCACTTCCATGTTAGAAGTTCTATACATTACATTTAACCTCCTGGCATTTGGTGTTCCATTTTCAATTGTTGGCAATTTGGACATTGACCCACAAACTTTGCAAAGTCTTTTTTCATGCCTCCACACTAAAACATTCCCTTTAGGTTATGATACATCTTAATTGATCCTAGATGGATGGAACATCTGGAATGATGGGCTTCTTCCATTATCCTCTACCTTAGTCAATTAATATCAAGCACACATAATCTATTTTGCCAATAAAGTACTCTATTTTGTGCAATTTCAAAGTCCTTCATCATACCTTGACTCACCTTTTCCTTAAGTAGTCATAAAATAGGATCCTCGAACTGACTGTCTTTCACCACCATTACCAATGAAAACTCCACAGCATTATGCACAACAACCCCTTCCTTTGAAGTTTCAAGAAGGCAAACTCCCAAATTAGCTAGTTGTCGTAGATCCTTAGCCACTCTTTGACTTACCAAGGCCTGGTTACTAGTATTCATGATTTCCTTATGACTCAGAGCATCAGCTACAACATTTGCTTTCCTCGGGTGATAAAGTATATGAATGTTATAGTCCTTTATTAGCTCTAGCCATATCCATTATCTTAAGTTTAGATCTTTCTACTTAAAGATGTATTTTAGGCTCTTATGATTAGTATATATGTCAATGTGAACCCTATGCAAATAGTGACATCATATTTTCAGGGCAAATATAACCGCTACTAGCTCAAGCTCATGTGTTGGGAAATTTTCCTCATAGGCTCGTAGCTGTATAGATGCATAAGCAATTACCCTACCATGTTATGTCAGTACATACCCTAAGCCAACTCCTAAAGCGCCGCAATACACTGCATACCCCTCGGTGCCTTCTGGAAGTACTAGCATAGGTGCAGAAGTTAGCTTATTTTTCATCTCATGTAAGCTCGTTTCAGATGCATCATTCCATTGAAACTTGGTTGCTTAATGTGTCAACTTTGTTAGAGGTGCAGAAATAGAAGAAAAAACTTCAAAAAACCTTCTGTAATAACCTTCTAAACCTAGAAAGCTCTGAACTTCTGTGGGTGTCATTGGCCTTGGCCAATCTTTCACAACCTTTATCTTTTGTGAATCAACCCTTATTCCCTTATCGAACACAATATGACCCTAATATGCCACTGATTTTAGAAAAAAATCACATTTAGAAAACTTGGTATACAACTATCGATCACGAAGAACTTGTAACACCTATCATAAGTGATTTGCGTGGTCCTCTTCTTATCTTGAAATATACCAAAATGTCATCTATAAACACTATCACAAACAAATCCAAGAATGGCTTGAATACCTTATTCATCATATCCATAAAAACTGTTGGTGTATTCGTTAGCCAAAATGACATAACAAGAAATTCAAAGTGACCATATTATATTCTGAAAACAGTCTTAGGTATATCTTTTTCCTTCACCCTCACCCTCACTTGGTGATAACCTAATCTCAAATCAATTTTGAAAAGCATTTGACACCTTGTAACTGATCAAATAAATCACCAATCTTGGGGAGGGGATATATATTGTTAATTTTCACCCTATTCAATTGTCAATAGTTGATACATATGCTCAATGTGCCATCCTTTTTGCATACAAATAACATTGGTGCAACCCAAGGGGACACACTAGATCTTATAAAAACCTTCTCCAATAAGTCTTTTAATTGCTCTTTTAATTTATGTAATTCTATTAGGGCTATTATATATGGAGGGATGGAAATAGATTGAGTCCCTCGAAGTAAGTCTATACCAAAATCTGCCTCTCGTTCTAGAGGTAAGCCTGGAAGTTCTTTAGGGAACACATCAACAAATTTATTCACAGTGGAACTGATTGAAGAGTTAGTGATTCTGTTCCATTTCCTCACTCTAACTAAATAAAATATATACCCTTTAGATATCATCTTTCTGTACTTAAAATAAGAGAGAAATTTACCCTTTTCCACTCCAACATTGCAGCCCCATTCAAGTATTGCCTCATTTGGAAAGTGGAAGTACACTCTCTTAGTTTGGAAATCCACGGTGGCGTAGTAAGAAGATAACCAATCCATACCCATTATAACATCAAATTCCACCATTTATAGCTTAATAAAGTCAGCCAATGTGTCACAGTCACAAATAGTTACTACATATTCATAATAAATCCTTCTAGCCATAATAGATTCACCGGTTCGTGTGAACACTTCAAATAATTTGTTCAATAATTTTGGTGTTCTCTTAAGCTTCCTAGAAACTAATGGAGTGATTTATGATAGAGTATAAATAGGGTCAATTAATGTATATGTATTATGTGAAAAGATGGATAATGTACCTATGACAACATCGGGTGAAGCTTCCATGTTTTGCCAACTCACTAGAGCATAAGTGTGATTCTGGATTTCACTAGAGATAGCTACCCCTCTTACAACTCTACCACTACCCATAGATGCTTGTTGACCCCTACCTATTAGAGGAACTGATGATGATGATGCAACAATTGATCTAGTTGGTTGTATTATATCACCTATATGCCTCCTCGAGCAATCTCTCATCATATGCCCTGGCACACCACACCAATAAAAAGTGTTTGTCCCAACAAGATATATACCTAAAATACTTCTTCCACACTATTTACAAGGTTGCCTAAGATTCATTTGCTGGACTGCTAAATATCCCACTGAATATCCCGCTGTCCGAGCGCCTTGCCCTTCACTTCTTGGACCAAACTGATTTCTTCTGGACACCTGAACTTGTGGTGGAGCACTGGATACAGAGTAGGAGGAGGATGGCCTAGGTGGTCTATTAGAAAATCAAGGCCTAAGCTCACCTTGGGATGGTGTAAACTGCCCTGTAGACCTGGCCCTCTTGGACTGCGCCCTTTCTAACTCTTACGTCCTTCTCCTTTGCCTCTGATCCTCCAATTCTTATGCAAAAGCTTGCATTCTCTCTATATCCATATCTTTGTTCAAGGAAGCAATGGTACAGTCTCTGACTAGATACTTATCCAATCTATCCACATATCGATGAACTCTGTCTGCCATAGTAATAACTATATTAGGAGCATACCTGGCTAGAAAATTAAATTGAAGGCTATACTCCCTCACGCTTATATTACCTTAGTGGAGGTTCAAGAATTCATTTGCATGGGCCTCTCCAATCTCTAATTGCAAGTAATGGTCAAGAAATGCCTCTTTGAACTCCTTCCAGGTAGTTAGAGATGCATCTATACCCTTAGATTGCTTCCAAGCATCATACCACAATATAGCACACCCTTCAACCTATATGTCGCTAACTCGATAGCTTCTATACCACTCACATGCATAACATCAAAAGTGAGTTGAATTTGATAAATAAAGTCTTGGGGATCTTCATTAGGATATGACCCGATAGAGGGTCCAAATTAAGGAAGTCACATATCCTCATGTCAGCTGCCTTATTTGCACCACCTGCACCTATAACTGGACCTTCCTAACTTTGACCCTATCCAGCACTATATGAGTTAATAGTTGAACTGCATTTCTCAAATCCTGCACGGTAGCATCAATAGGTGGTTCTGGGAGAATTTCACTACTCCCGAGTTCATTAGGAGCTGGAGGAGTTGGAGATGTCTGTGATAGAGACTCCTCTGGAACCTCATTTGGTTGTCTCACCTGCCTGGGTAAACCAACCACCACTTCTACTTCCTTTCCGTTACTTTTATTTTTCCTGGTTTCTGGCATACTTGCTGTATAAAATAATTTAGGGGTTAGATACAATGCACCTATTACACTTGGCTCTATGGTATGAACTAAAGAATTAAAATAAAGTAACAACTACTAAATGCCACATAGCCTCCTACTTATAAATTTTATGCATAACACATCGATAAACAAGATTTTACATAGACATTGCTTTGTATACTCCCTAGGACGACCTACTCTAATACCACTTTTGTCACGCCCAAAGTCCCATTAAGGTGGACTGGCACCAGTTGCCAATAAGGCCTGGGAGAACTAACCTGTATCTATGCTATTTCTATACATATTATAAGGAATTTCTATATTTAACATTTCTTTAAGAAAGTAAACAGTAATAAGAAGCCAAAAGGAAATGTATATGGCTAGGCCGTCGGGGCCACGGTGTCTAAAGTATGATATATGACCACACTTTAATTTACATAGTATATAAAGCCTCTAGATAAGGAAAAGTACCTCATAAGGGTTGGGAAAAGTCTCGCCTCAGCTAACTATACAATACAAAAATATAAGCTCTAGACACATAAAGCTCCGAAGCAACCTTAAGCTTGGTAATAACAACTGGGTATCCTGTACTCCTACTGGGTAGATCTACTAGCACCTGTACTTGTAGCTTGAAATGCAGGTCCCCCATAAGGGACGTCAGCACGGGATAATGTACTGAAGATATTAAGCAAGAAATATTGTATATAAAGTAACAATTCAAACAAAACTATGCACTGGTGTAGGATAAGAGACTTCCCTTAATTATACTGTGGGATCATATACTTTATGTTCTTTTTATTACTTTACCTTTACTGTACAATCTATGCACAGAAAGTAATACAAATGACCAGCTGATCAATGGTAAATCTATATCGAGATAGGCCCTGGCTAGGCTTTTCCTTTCATCCCTCGGGCTACCCCCTGTGATAGGATCGCCCCTGGCTAGGTGATTCTTCCATCCCTTGGGTTACCACTCATCAACAAGCAATATACTTTATCTTTCAATTACTTTTGAGATGATTGTTTTGATGGCCATAATATTGGAGTTGTAGGACTGTAAATACAACATATGATATGTAAATAATCAAAAACGACAATACCATAATGAAAGGAGTAGGTTACATAAATAATGAAATGCATATGAGTTAGAACAACACATGAATTTTATTTAGTAGAACGAACTCGTGTATCTTGGTATCCAAGTATGTATGCAGATTTGAAGGTGACTATTTATGTGGGGCATATGAAGATGTGAAAGAGTGGAGACATGGTAAATAGTTATATCGGTGTTGGTAAGTGCTTTTATGTGCCAAGGAGGGATCTACGTTTCATGCCAAGTAATACGAAATCAAGTAGCCTTACATACCTCATTGTATGACCTCGCTATTACTTCAAGATAACTTTCCCTTCCTCCAAATATTTATCTAGAGTATAGTAGGTGATAAAACTAGCATTAGCAGTCAATAGATAAATCTTGGCAGCTTAATCTCATAAAAGAAAACAACACACGGGTAGCAAGCTTATAATTATAAACCCTAGCGTATTCTTTTAATCTTTTCGCCCCTGATCGAATTTTCTAATACACATTCTCATAGACATTTCATGTGCAGCCTTTTTTAATGCCATACAATCTTACAACGGCCCACAAAGCACAATACATAACATTTCTACACAACATATAAATAGGTGGCATAACATTATATCCCTTCTGTACATTTCGAAGTTGACAATTCCAAACCTGCTTCAACTTTAACCAAATAGTACCCACCATATATACAAATAAAAACAGTCTTGAAATAGTTCTAAAAATATTCCTCAAAATAGGTGTAGGACGTGAGACTATATTCCTCAATCAATCAGCCCATAATTTCTACAAATAACAAACTTAGGATAACACGTTAAACCTCGATTGTTTAAGTATAACCAAACAGTGCAGAAACCTTTATACATCATTAAAAAACTCAAACAAATTAAGAAAAGCAACCTTCTTTCATAATCAAGACAATCAAGAAGAGAAAAACTCATAAATAAACATGAAAAGTATACAACAACCCTTGGAATACATGTTGCCCAAAAGTTTCAGCATATACCTAACCAACATAGTCTCTTATTTTTCATAAGAAAATCATACGAAACACATATGTAAACTTCCTTCCATTACATTCAAGGTGTAGGGATTCTTTAAGAACCATAAAAGTTTCTTTGTGGATGCTTTGCAAGGTTAAGAAAGTGTAGAGAGAAAGCTTGTGAAAGCTGATTTTTTTTTCCAAGTTAAGAATGACTTGAAGGTGCTACTTGTAAGCCTTTTTAAAAGATCCTTCGACTGACTTTCTTGTGTGTTTTAAACCTTATATTATCAAGGTGGTGATGCAACATCTTATCCCTTTCACTTGGGCCTAATTGGGTTTCCAAGTAGATGGGCCTTGGCTACTCATTTTTCTAATTTCTCTTCACTTAGTTTGGGCCCAAATAATTAAGTGGGTTGTGATGTACTTGGGCCCTTTTTATATTCTTCTTGGACTGCAAATACAGTCTATTTATGGTGCTAAAACATGGGCTAAAGTTACACCCTTAACATGGACTTTATCCATAATTAGACTTGGACAGATTCGACGTTGAGCCTCGTCTCCGTCTAGCTAGCAAGTTTAAGTTAAGCAAGTAGGTGACTCACTTGCTAGCTTCCTAAGTCGTGCAAGAACTTTAATTCTCTCACTTTCTTTAGGATTGTGATCTCCTCAATTTGACACAAAACATGTATACACTCAACCCTCTTAAGCATTAGACGCACATATCACCCTCTAACATGAGATTCAAACACTTTTAAAAATTTGAGTTAATTGAAAAGTCATATCATATTTCATTTGCATAGTACTAGTATTGTAAGATATGGGGTGGTACATGCCCCTTGCACAATCCACCACTCAACATTCAATTTATAGGAGTCTTGAAACTTGTCTAAATGCTAGAGGTTTCTCATGACTCTAATACACTTCTTCACATATAGGAATGAGGCTTGAAACATATCTACATATGAGGGTGAGGTTATGGGGTGTCACATCTTATGAGTGATTATGTTCCTCTTAAGCGTTAGACCCACTTTATTGTCAAGGAAGGGTTTTGGGAATACAGTGATAGGAAGGTGAATAAAGCTTCGCAACATGTAGGATTTTATCATTTAAGCTTAGTGTTTAAATTAGAGTTTGACTATCTGTAGTGAATCAGATTTTCTAAATATAAAATTTTCAAATGATTGCACAAGTTGTCCCTTATGTTAGTGATATATAATTTTTTGCCCCTACTTTATGTTCAGTAAAATATTCTTCATTGTTAAAATTTTTTAAGTATTTATCCACACCAATTTATAAAAAAAAAATTACTTTTTAAATTTTTTGATAACTAGTCTCAGGCCAATGTTTCCCGCACGTGCATCCTAATTTAATTCATTTGACTGTAATAAATTTTTTTATAACAATATAAATAATTAAAACATGTCTCTAGTGAGTGATTGTGTCCCATGTAAATTAATATCTATCGATAAAGATCATATTAAAATATGTTTTAAAATGATAAATAGAAAATTTAATGTGAAATTACATGCTCAATTGAAGAAGAGTCATGATTTTTTGAGTTGATTATTCAATGTCATCTAAACTTCAAAAGTGTACCCTTATTTATGATTTAGTTAGATATGCATTGTATAAAATGAGTTGGTTAGTTATATTATTAGCGGTAAGTATGTATAGATGATATTTGTAATTGTATATGTTCTACTTTGATGTTTCAATTTCTTTATCATGATCAAAACTTTTATTATAGATATTGATATCCCTCTAGTTCTTGGGCATTTTTTTTTGTATTAGCTTATTATATTCATGACTTGTGAATCGATTTATCACATTAATACTATTTTCTACTTTAAATATTTCCAAAAATGACACATATAAAAAAGAAGAATTACTTTCTAAGTTATTAATTGGTCCAAACAATTTGGGCTTAAAAATAATTATTTATTAATACTAAACAACACCCACAACATATCAAGAATGAGATATAAAC
>JAOTQJ010113836.1:0-10933 GCA_025642045.1 Solanum sejunctum | reverse complement strand
TGATAAGGTGAATACCCAGTCTATTCAATGCTAGGCATAATGAGTATAAGGACCTCAAAAAAATCTCTTTTCGTCATTTGAACTTTAAGGTGTATGAAGTTTCATATTTTATTTTGAATCAAAACGATAGAGACTTCATTTAACTTAGGTTGATCTAGGCCAGAGACAGACCTACGTCAAGATAATCTTGCCTTTGAAATACTTTGGTAATGCTCCCAAATAAGGAATCAGAGCACATGGAGCCATTTTCTTATCTTTATCTTTTTTTCTGTCAAGAAAAAAATGGCAGACTAACTGATATTTATATCAATTAATAAAGGAGCCCAATGCAAAAAAAAAAAATGCATGTTGGGTCTTTAAAATAGTTCAGATTATTTTAATAATAATAAGTTTGATCTGCTTAACCGAGAAGGTCTACAGTTCGAGTCTGTATAGCCCTATAAAAATGAAAAATGAAAATTATACCTTTTTTTTGTATTTTTCATTAGTATTTCTTGCTTGTAACTAAGTGAAATCCAATTATTCCTATAATTTTACTCACGGTAATTGTTTAAGCAGATGAAAGAAAAACGCATGTCAATGGATAATTTTTGCAATTGCAGATAAACATTTCTGGGTCCAATGGAATGCATAGGTATAGGAAGAAGTCCTATCAAATAGAGATTTTTTCTTTCAGCCATATTTCGATTGTTAATATCCCTTTGATGTCATTGACATAACAGATGTCGTTTCTAGTCTATCTCTTTCTGTTTCTTTTCTATATATAGAAAGTTCAAAAATCATCATATAATAATCCAGAAATTGCAATAGAAAAGAAATAAGGGAGGTTTGTGATAATTTTTCAATCTTTTCTACTAGGTAATCTAGTATCCTTATGCATGAAGATAATGAATTTGTGTTCCTATCAATTAATAGGATTTTGGTTTACACGACCTGTTGCGGCAAATACTTGTCAAAAAGCATTTGTAATTAATCGTGTAGGGGATTTTGGTTTATTATTAGAAATTTTAGGTTTTTATTGGATAACGGGGAGTTTCAAATTTAGGGATTTATTCAAAATATTCACTAACTTGATTTATAATAATAAGGTAAATTTTGTATTTGTTATGTTATGCGTTGTTCTTTTATTTGCCGGTGCAGTTGCTAAATCTGCCTAATGCCCCCTTCATATATGATCACCTGATGCCATAGAGGGGCCTACTCCTATTTCGGCTCTTATACATGCTGCTACTATGGTAGCGGCGGGAATTTTTCTTGTAGCTCGGTTTCTTCTTCTTTTATATATTAATTTTATTTAATAGATGATAAAATATGAAACAAGTTGATATAAACAACCATAATAGTAAGGTGATCTATTGGTGGCACGGAATGAAAAAAGACATTACGGAATTGTGATACAATATCCCAATTGCCATTAGGTGAAAGTTGAGAATCAAAAGTGTGGCGGGCTAATAGAGAGTACAACTATTCCCTTGTGAAAGTAGAAAGTAGTGAATATGAATTTTGTTACAAGATAACCTTGTTAATGGTTTAAGTTTGACTTTATTTGAATAATTGTAGATAGGTTGCCAAAATAGCCTATTTCTTACCGATCAGACTACTTTTATTATTGATGATTATGTCAAATTTGTACATTAGGAAAATAAACAAATCCGACGGGATCTAAGTATCCATCATTTTGACAAAGGGGCACTATTCATAACTAACTTGTGGAGGTCATCCATGGGGGTTTTGGGGACGTATGTTAACCTCAATACAACTTTCTTTCTTAAATAGGCGGTTATAATGAGCACACACTATAGACTCTTAAGAAAAGTTAGGATGACCTTATCTATTATTGAGTCAGCATATATAACAACTACTACTTTAATATAAAGTTGTCGCCTTATGAGGCTTCATTTTGATGTCATTCATTTTGAATTGTGATTATGATTTCATATTCGAATAAATTGTGGTGCTTTAAATTTGATTCAGAAGGGGAAAACACTTTTATTGGATTGATTGTTTAGCTAATTTGAGGCAAGTAAATTTGTCACGATCCAAGCCTAGGGCCTAGGGGTGACACGATGAATGGGAAGTCCGAAGACAACCCAAACAAGCCTTTTGATTAACATGCATACATCCTTGGTTGTGGAAGCAAATAAGCAATAACAAGAGTCAAGTAAAAAAGGAAAACAAGACTAAGGGAATATTCTTCATAAACATAGAAATTATAAGATAAGTCAAGCTTGAAAGTATACACAAACTTAACATCCAACAACACTATTACTTTGGATTTGGAGCGGGAGCCAAGACACTCCCCGGGCTCATGCACCCTTATAATAATAAGTATTCAACATGGAGAAAGAGTCACACATAGTATGAAATAAGTCGATATTGTCCTCGGATTTGAGGACTCACCAAGATTGCCTCAAAGGACCGAACTAGCCACGTGGAGGAGAAGGATAATCAAATGGAGCTCGGGTCCCTATGTAGGTATAAAGTATACATTAGTACGTTTGAATGTACTAAGTATGTGGGATGCAATGCAACAAGGATCATAAGTCATAATAATAAGATACTTAATCATAATCATGGAATATAAGCTCAATATGAAATATAGGCTCAAACCTTGCACAAACATGCATGAGATGCGCCAAATAGCCACCCACTCACCATACAGTATAACCTTTTCGGAGAGTGTTACCAATACCCCTACCTTACGACATAGCCTCTTTGGTAGGTAGTATAAGATGTCCCTTACCTTACGATATAATCTTTTAGGTAGGAGACATGATTTAGTGTACCTTAAGGCGTGGCTTTTTGATAGGTATTATAGAATATCCTTACCTTATGATATAATCTTTTAGGTAGGAACCATGATTTATTGTACCTTATAACATGACCTTTTCGGTAGATTGTCCTTACCTTACGATATAATCTTTTGGGTAAGAACCATGATTTATTGTACCTTATGGGATGGCCTTTTCGGTAGGTTGTCCTTATATTACGATATAATCTTTTAGGTAGGAACCATGAATTATGCTACCTTTCGACATGGCCTCTTAGGTAGGTTATCCTTACCTGATGATATAAATCTTTTAGGTAGGAACCACGAAATAGCTCATTAAACCATCACCTCAAAGAATCACGATAGGGCTTCACATTTCACATGAAAGTAAAACATAGTATGAGTGTTCAAATTTCTCTTGTAGATCATGGAAACTTTTCAAGAGTTTAATACATGCTTGGGAACCCATAAAGTATCATAATATGCTTGTCATGCAAATTCATACGATAATCCCTTATCAACATCAAGAATCCTTGTCATGTAATTTAATCAAATATATAGTGGGCACATGCAATTCAAGAGTATAGAATAAGAAGGGATAAAACCAAATCATTTCAAAGTTATTCAACTCAGCCTACCAAGATTGTAGTAAAACCCTAAACTAGATTGAAATCCATCTCAAAAGTTATCACAGTTCATAGCTTTCATAGTCCAAATCATGCATAATCACAATAGACAAATATCAACTCACATTATAATCTTAAAATAGATTTTTATACATAATCAACAATACTTGATAAAACCCAACATAATTTTCATTCAAACTTCATAACAAGAGATACTCATAGGTAATACAACTTGAAATCATGTAATTTTCATAAAAAGAAAGATTGGGCTCCATGGGTGAAAGGACCCAATGGATGAAACCCACATGCCTCAAACTTGGGTTTTCTTGAGATGAGTTTGAAGGAAACTTAGAGCTTGAAGTGAATACTTGAGTTCCAAAGTTAAGCTTGAAATCCTTGAATTTGGTATGAGATATTTGGTTAAGTCTAGGAGAGGTTTTTATGAGGGTCTTGAGTGATATAGAGTTGAAAAATGGCTAAGTATAAGATATTTCACGTCTAAGTGGGCATGTGGCTATGACTCCAATGCACTTGGACAAAATAAAAAACCAAGGAAAAACATATATTGGTTCGTGTCCCTAGCATAACGCGAACCCATCACACAGGCAACATTTGCGCCCCAGGCACGTCGCAGCCTGGGCGTGGACAGACACTATTTTTCAAAAATTAAATAAAATTATTTTTTGCTATGAGTCTTCTAAAATTTGAGTTATACCCATCTACCACTCAATTTTGCCTCTTAAACAAGAATATGAAGTCGAATTTCCGAAATCATACACGAAAATTGAGATATACAAAAATTACAATTATGGGCATTTCAAAGCATATTTTGGGGCATTTCAATATCTCCCCCTTGGGAACATTCATCCCCAAATGTCAAAGAGACATGTATAAGATAAGTAATTATGAAGATTTTAGCCCAACATGAATGCAACAAATAGATTTAAACATCATCTTCGAAAATCTCAACATGAATGTCAAAAATCACCATAAACTTGTTAACATAAACATGAATGCATGCAAAATGACATGAGGGCTGAAACTTAAGTTTTGAAATCATATAGGGGATTTAAATTTGTTATCTTGAGCTTGAATGGAGTAAAAGAGATACAAACATTGATTCTTCATGTTCGCTCCAGCTCCCCAAGTGACGCTACCGGCTTGATGATTTCTCCAAAGGACCTTGACAGAAGCAACATCCTTGTTTCTCAACCTCTTCACTTGTCTATCCAAATTTTCCATCGGGACCTCCTCATAGGTCAAATTATCTTCTATAACACCCACAACCTCTAAGGTCACTATAGCACTTCATACTCCCATAAAATTCCTCAACATCGACACATGGAAGACTAGATGAACCATATTTATCTCCCTAGGCAACCCCATTCATATGCAACCATACCAACCCTCCTCAAAATTCTATAAGGACCCACAAACCTTGGGCTCAATTTACCTTTCTTGCCAAACAGGACCACACCCTTCATGGGTAAGACTTCAAGTAAACCCAATCATCAACAAAAAGAACACATAGCCTACCTTGGTACCTAAAGACCCCTTCTCCCCCTTGGGAGAAAACCTCCACTTCAGCAACCTTCATCGAAACCTTCAATTCTAGCAAGATAGGGTCAAAGTCTTATTTCAAGTTGGCTTCTTCAATCAAAGAAGATTTGGAACCATCAACAACCACTACACCACCATTTCAACTTCACTCAACCTAAACCCCAACCTACCTAACTGGTGCACTTCTCTAGCCACCTCCTTTTTACCCCAAATTCACACTTTTCATATTTAGCAATGACCTTTGATCCCTTAAAATTGCAATACCACCCTCAAATGATTCACATGACCTTCTTCACTATGGGAATAAATCCATATATCATCAATAAAGACCACCATAAACATGTCAAGGCAGGGTTTTAAGACCCTATTCATGAGATCCATAAATATTATCGATGCATTAGTCAAGCCAAAAGACATTACCACAAATTCCAAAATACCCATACCTAGTCCAAAAAGCCATCTTGGGAATATCGCACTCCCTCACTCTCACTTGGTGGTATGCGGACCGAAGATCAATCTTAGAGAATAGACTAGCCCCTATCGGGAAGGACATCAAAAAACTCATTGAATACCAGAATCGACTCAACAGGAATGATCCTTATGAGATAGTAAATGTAACCCTTATAGATCAATTTGGACCTTAAGACAAGAACTGAATCTAGCCTTAACTACCACTTTACAACTCTCCCACTCAAGGACGGGTTAACTAGGGAATCAGGGTGTAGCTTCAGTGGAACATGATATGCGTGTAATCAATCCACCCTAAGGATAATTTCAAATCCCACCATACAAGTTCAATAAAAGCACAAGACAAGACTTTATACAATAAGGATATGGGACAACCCCTATAGACTTTTCTAGGAACAATAGACTCACCAATGGGGCAGACACCTAAGAGGTTCACATGACAATTCAGGACATACATAAAGCTCATTAACAACAAAAGGAACAATGAAAGAAATAGTGGCACTAGGACCTATCAAAGCATACACATCAAAATAAAAAACCTTTAACATACCGACAACAATATCGGACACCTCACTCCCTTCTTACCTCCCTTGAAGAGCATAGAACTGATTATGTCATGAAGCACCCCCTACTTAGCCTTCTTAAGCCCTTTGATCAACGTGACCACTTTGCCCTTGTGGTCGGCCATCCTTACCCTTGTTTTAGCCATGTGGATAATCCAAAATTTGCGGCCTATCTAACTATACCCAAAGCATGCACCTGTATTCCTCCAACATGTGCCACCATGTTTCCTCCCATATTTTGGGCATCTAGGATGAGTCACCTCATCACCACCTTCTTGGAGCCTTGGGTTAGGTACCCCATCCTTAGCAACCCTCTTGTTTTGAGCACTAGAGGATCCTTGGCCTTGAAACTCAAGATCTTGTTGAAATCAGCCACCCTTAACCTGAGCCTTCTTGGACTCCCTACTTCTCTTCTTCCTAAGTTTCTCTATCTCAAGTTGTTCGACATAGGTCACAAGATGAGATAAATCCACATCACTTATAGGCATCGCGGTATGACATTCTTCATTTACCAAGTCAGACACCCCCAATACAAACTTGTTCATCCTTGATCTAGGTTCAGCTACCAATTGTGGAGTATACTTTGAAAGCTTCTTGAACTTAAGGGCATACTCCCTCACACTCATGAAACCTTGCTTAAGAATCATGAACTCCATCATTTTAATCTCTCTCAACTCAATACGGAAGAACCTATTGAGGAAGGCGACCTTCAACTCCTCCCAAGGGATAGCATCATGATTTTACCTCTCCATCTTCCATTGCATGAACCAAATTTGAGCCACACATTTTAGTTGGTAGGCCGCTAGTTTTGCCTTCTCCTTCGAACTTACACCCATGATGGATAGTACCTTATACACCTCATCTATGAATTCTTAGGAATCTTCCTCTGCCTTGGACCCATGAAACGCCAGAGGGTTCATTCTTGTGAAATCCCTCACCATGGAGGCCGACGTAGGAGCATAAGGAGCCTGGGCCCCTTGTTTCAATCGGTTGGTCATGGCGTGGGCCAATATATTGATAGTATTTCGGAACTCAACTTTGGTAGCCCCTCCATCTTGAGGAGCTTGAGGAGCGGGATGTTGCTTCCCTAGCACACACAAATGTACATGGTCTCACAAGTAATACAGTGGCCCTAATTAAGGAGCCAAGGTGTCGAACCCAAGGGATTTGATTGTAATTAGTACTCTCTCTTGGTTATCACGTTTATGGTGCTTTTAGTAAAAAAAGTTGTTTTATGAAAAATAAGTTACAAAAGAATAACTTCTAATAAACTAAGATGACTTTCACACAAGGTATCAATTAAATATGCAATTCCAGGGTAGTAATTGTTATGACTCGTTCTAGTCTAAATAATATCTCTCTACGCCTTGTTTCCTAATTATTGATTCACTGGGTTTAATGTACCTGAATAGGGTTACACGCCTCTGCCGGTGTACTATTATTGATTGCCTAATTACATCATTGAGGGAAGATATACAAACCAATAAAAATACATTAAAGCTATCTTCCCGTATGTAAACCAAGCAAGGTGTAAGGGTAAGTATCACAGGTCTCCCATACACGAATCAACCTAGTTTTGTAGTATTGAATAAGCTACCTATACTATTGTGTTCTATCCATTCCAATATCTCTCAAATTCAGAGTGAACAACAAATTTACTCCCTAGTTGGCCAGACTTTAAAGTATAGATATAAATAACATAGTCATCATCGACAGAAATCATTCATAGATGTCGAAAGTTAAGAATTACACATAGTCTATGGCTACAACCCCAGAATATGGAGGCTTGGCCACTCATGGACGTGTAATACATCATGAATGAAGTGGAAAACATCAAAAAGAAAAATCTAAAGATTAAACTAACCAAATTCTTAGTGGAAAATAGTTCTCCGTTGCCTATACAGTACTTGCGTAAACTCAGGTTTGTGATGCGGACCCCTTGTTTTCCTGTATTCTTTCTTAAATTGCTGATTGGACAATTATGCATAATTTTGAACAGGTTCGCGATGCGGAACTTGAACCTCCATGGGTTTCTCACCTTTTTGTATTTTATCGCTTCCACAACCTTGTACCCAAGTTTGCCACGTGGATTTTTGGTCTTTTGATTACTTCTATTGATCTTCATCCTCCAAGTTTTGGGCTGTGCTCTTCCATCGAGTTCGGGTTTAACCCTGAATTTCCAATCAATGCAAAATCCTATAGAAACACAACCAACAAGTGCACTTGGCCCTACATCAGTAAAATAAGAGAAAACGACACTTAAACACCTCAAATCTATTAATTTGTCCTCCAAATTCACTCTATTTATGGGCATTATTGGCTAATTAGGCATATAAATATGCCTAAGATCACCATCCCACACTTAGAGTTTTGTTCATCCTCGGGCAAACCAATACACATGCATGAGACTCCCTATAGTAGTATGCAACCAGCATCATATGATTGAAATCTATGAACCATAGTGAACAACTTTCAGTGTACCAGGCAGAAACTAATTACTGCAAGCACTCATGTATACATGCGGACTCATGCAGAATCTTTAATAGTTCATCTAGTTCATAACCTTGAATGATTATGTGCCCTCACCAAGAAGAATTACCCATGCACACCACTACAAACCTAGTCAGAAGATCAAGAATTGGTACACAAAAAACTCTCACTCTCCGAAAAGATGTATCAAATTACTTCAAGATTCCATAAGCTCGCCCTTAATGTAAATGTAGACCTAGTTGGAATTTTCCTTAGAAGATCATGCAGATCTTTATCTGGCTATAATGTAGGCTGCGGGTAGGTGGGATACATTTATGGATATGACTGATACGGCTTAATTCCCATACGCTCGTAGCACACACTTCACATCTTCTCATGCCCCTTTTTACTCACAACCCTTTGCTACCCTTCTTGAATTAAAGTTGTGAATACTCCTATCTAGTTACTTTAATTGCACATAACCCGCTATTAACACGTGGACACCCTAAATAACCAATGACTAAGCAAAGGTACAACATAGAATAAATTTAAAAAACAATTTTTTTTCCAGTGTGCATTCGCAATGGATCCATGATGTGGAGGCATCGTGAAATAGCACTGTATTAACTGGCATATTTTGGGCCCAAAATAGTGTGCATCCACGATTGCTCTATGATGTAGAAGCAACGCGGACCCCCACTATTTTGGGAGACTCCTTCCAACTAACTTCTCTCTCTCATTTTTTCTTTTCTTGACACTTTCTTATTTCACATACTCTTGGGGTTCCACTCCAGTTCCCTCTTTTCTTATTCCCCGTGCTCAAGCTCTAGGGAATTAGGATCAAAATCAAATAATTTATCAAGAAAAAAAGATTAGCTTGAAACGTGGTTAGGCAAAGAGTAGGCTAAGGCTCAATAGGGCTTACTAGGATTGTTTCCATGTATCAAAAAAATGCCTTGATCCTTTCTTTTATTTTCGATTCCTCTCAAGACTACTCTACATACCGGGCAAGTTCTCAAACCCCTGACAACCGAGACTTACAATTGGCTCATTCACTCATAACACATTTTCATCCCAAGGTTAGCACTAGAGTTCCTATTGTTTGTTTCCCATGAATTCATTTAATTAAGCATGCATACAATAGTGATTCACAAGGCTCAAATACCTACCCTTAAATATGTTCAAAGGTTCACGCTCGATGCTCGTTTGCACACTACCACACTCTATATGAACTCGATTTGATGAATTCCTTTAGGATGGTCATCATCCATCCATTATAGGGCCCCTATCACTCAACTATGACTAACACACAACTAATATCTATAGACATACAACTAGCAACAATCAAATGCATTCACAAAATATCAACACAAGAGCATTCATACATCAAAATAGTAGTTAGCCATTATTTACAGACCCAACAAAATTAAAAGATGTTCAACCCTACATTAAGATGTCTAGACATAAACCTAAAAAAAAACAAAATAGTCTTAATACATGCCAATCATAGAGTAATAGAAACAGTCTCACAGATCAAAAGAATTCCCACCCCACACTTAAACTTAGCATTGCCCTTAGCGCTAACCATACATAACTTGCAAGGTGGGAACTGTGATAGTCAAGCATTACCAAGGCGTGGTAGGACGGGATCACCCCCTGCATACACCGGCTGCTCATCAACTATGTCGTCTTCCTCAACCTCCTCATTATCCTCGTCCTTATGCTCCTCCCCTGGGTCTGTAGGAATGTCATCATCCAATAGCTCAGTGAACCAGGGTCCAATGTGCAGCACAACTTTTAGCATGGCCTTTTAGCAGCTATTCCACCTCAACCTCCTGTAATTCCTCTCTCATGGAAGGTCGGCCAGTAGTTTGGTGTCTCAGCATCTCTAGGTCGTACATGCAACCAGCAATCAACTTGTCCCGGTAGGCTCTCTATGCTGTAGTCAGGATTGGGCTCGTTTGCACGTCAGGCCCCTTAATGTTAGTAGCAACATAGAGGGGAGACTGAATGATTGGGTAGTAGTCTGCCTCCTCCTTAGCGACACCTGCAGCATGACACAAAGTAGTAAGAAGGCCCCCAAAGGCATACCTGCGACCCTTATGGGTCTGGGCCTTCCGCATCGCTAGTTTGAAGATTTCCCAATAGTTCAGCTGCATAGCCCTCATGATTGCATACGTGAGGTACACTTTATCTCTCATCATATTGGTGAAGTGTTTTCCTAGAAAGAAAAAGTGCATCATAATCTTCACTGTGACTCTCGCCTCTTTGGACAAGTGAGCAAAAGGAAAAGAGAGGTGATAGCCCATCTCGCCGTAGACCTATGCCCAGAAATAGTGTACCTGATGTCTTAGTAGGGTGGGCGAAGGCACAACTCATTGAAAGTTCCTGCTGAGGCCTCTTCAGGGGTGCCTAGGATTCGGTTGATCGCTAGCGGTAAGAAGTTGACCTCCAATCCACGAACCAACACCATTTGA
>JAOTQJ010113815.1:0-10936 GCA_025642045.1 Solanum sejunctum | reverse complement strand
GCCACGTAGCCTCCTTCTTATAAATGTGGTGCATAACACATCGATAAACAAGATTCCCCATAGATACGAGATTTGTAAACTCCCTAGGATGACCCACTTTGATACCATTTCTGTCACGCCCCAAAGTCCCGTAGGGCGGACTGGCACCCGTTGTCGACAAGGCTCAGGAGAACCAACCTCTAACTATATGTGTTCTGTACAAATTATAAGGGGTTTCTACATTTGACATGCTTTTAAGCAGATAAATAGTGATAATAAACCAAAAGGAAATGCATATGACTATACCGTTGGGGCCACATTGTCTAAAGTGCAAGAGATGACTTCACTGTGCTTTACATAGTCTACAAAGCCTCTAAATAGAGAAAAACATCTAAATGGGTCGGGACAGGCCCCGTCTCAACAAACTGTGCAATAAAAACATATATACTCTAGACATGTACAAAGCCCCAAAGCAACCTGGAGCTTGATGACAACAGCTGAATATCCTGTACTCCTACTGGGGAGATCTACTAAGACCTGTACCTGCAACATGAAATGCAGGTCCCCTATAAGGGACGTCAATACAGGATAATATACTAAGTACATAAGGCAAGATATACTATATATAAAGTAACAACTCAAATGAAACCATGCATCTGTGGAAGATCAGGGACCACCCTTAGTTATGCTGTGGAATCATGTACTTTATGTCTGTTATATGACTTTACCTTTACTGTTAAATCTATGCACAGCTGTAATCAAATGACCAACTGATCAATGGTAAACTTTATCTCTATCATCCCTATGCTAAGTTCTTTTTGAACCCCCTTGGGCTCCACCCATAGTACTATATTGGGATCGTCCCTATGCTAGGTTCTTTCTAAACCCCCTCAGGATCCACCCATCAACTGTATACTGTATATTTCAATTACCTTTGAGCTAATTCTCTTGGTGGCCGTAATATTGGAGCTGTAGGATTGTATATGTAGTATATGACATGTAGATAGTCATACAAGATAATATGAAAAATAAAAGAGTACATCGGATAAACAATGAAATGTATATAAAGTGAAACAACTTGTGAACTTTAGTCCATAACAAGAACTCATGTAACTTGCTATAAAAACATGTATCCAGTTTTGAAGGTGACTATGTATAGGATCATATGAACATATACAAAAGTGGATACATGGTTAATAGTTGTATCGGAGTTGGTGAATGCCTTTATGTACCAAGGAGAAAGTTATATTTCATGCCAAGTGATAACCTTACCTTCCTCCAAATACTTATCTACAATATAATAGAGGATAGAACTAGCATTAATAGCCAATAGATACACCTTGGCATCCCAATCACATAAGAAAATAATACATGGGCAGCAAGCGGGTGTTTATAAACCCGATCGTATTCCTTTAACCTTTTCATCCCTAATCATATTTTCCAATACACATTAGCATTTACACATCATGTACAGCCTATTTTAAGTCCATAATAGCCTTACAACAGCCCACAAAGCACAACACATCACAATTCCACACAATCTAAAAACGGACAGCATAACTTTACCTTCCTTCGCTACATTTCGATGTTAATAACTCCAAACCTATTCCAACTTTAACCAAACTGTTCCACCAATATTTACACATATAAATAGACCTCAAAAATTACTATAATATCACTGAATAAGTCATTAAGGACGTTAGCTAATAGCTTTACATACAACATCCCGCAAGTTCTAATCAACATGATGCTTAAGATAACTCGATAAAACGCGCTTGTAAAATGAAACCAAAATCAGGGAAGCAGCCTTTGAGTGATGTTTATAACTAAAACCATGTTAATAAAACCAATTTACCTTCATAATGCAACTCACAAACCATATAGAAATCACCAAAACAAAAGGAAAAGGTGCAGCAACTTTCTGCACAGAATCTGTCCAACAAATTTCAGCAAGTGTAGCTAGCATCTATTCCTTGTTTCTCATGATAAAACTATACTAAACACACAACTATAATTACTTATATTTGTATTCAAGGTTTATAGTATCCTTAATAACCCTAAAAGAGTTGTTTGGCTGCTTCACAAAGTTGAGAAAAGTTGAGAGAAAGAAGAGAGAGCAATCTGATTTTTTTGTGAGGTCAAGTGAACAATAACTTGTACAGCAGCTTTGAAGCTCTTTATATAGGGATATTATGCCGACTCTCTCTTGCCTACTTGACCATACTATACCACACATAATCAAGTTGCTTTCCAACCAGCTTGGCCCTCAAATTTGGGCCTTTTTGGAGCACCAACTTGATGGACTTGGGCTGCCTATTTTGCCAACTTTTCTTACTTAGTTTTGGGCCCAAAGTATCCAAGAGTTTATAATGTCTTTAGGACTTCCTTACTATCATACTGGGGATGTAAATAAGGTCTATATATGATGTTAAATCATAGCCCAAGTTACAAACTTAACACAAATTTTATTCACGCTCAGACTTGGACAATTTCAATGCAGGGTCTCGTCTCCATTTAGTTAGCAATTCAAGCTAAGTAAGTAGCTGACTCACCTTCTTGCTTCCTAAGTCATACAAGCACCTCAATTCTCTCACTTCATTTTAAGGTTGTAATCCCCTCATTTCGACACAAAACATGTATACACTTGACCCTCTGAAGCGCTAGACGCACCTATAGCCCATTAACGCGAGATTAAAGCGCTTTTGAAAATTAGCGTTAATTTGACCAAGCCATCATATGCTTTCTTTGGCTTTTGCTAGTATTGTAAGGTGTGGGATGTTATAGTCTTGTACTCCTATTACATACCCATCAAGTGTTTGATAAAATGTTAGGCCATGGTTTCTTGGGGAATTGAAGATCCAAAGCATGAGATTTGATATGAATGATGTTATAATAATGAAAGAAGATAATGTATTTCATGAATTCTATATAAAGTGTTGCATTGGACGATGTCCAATTTGGAGGGACCAAGAGCCTGCATAACCTAGATGGGGTTTCATACTCATTAACCTAGTGAGGAGTTTGTACATCACCACCAAGGTGATGGGGTGGCATCATCATTAACCTAGAGGTATTTGTTGGACATGTTATGCATCTATGATATGATCTTTGATTCTTTGTCTCTTGATTATGATGTTATGGAAGCTTTCCCTTAGTCCCTTTGCCCCTATTCTTACTCTTTATGTCTTTTACATACTTCCACAACCAATGATGTGTAATGATAAGTTAAGAGGCTTGTTTGGAGTTCCTTCAAGTTCCCTATTCGTTGTGTCACGTATAGGCCATAGGTGATAATATGATCTTATTTAGAAAAGTTGGTGTTAGTATTTGAGTTTGTATTTATGTGATGTATGCCATTAGATTGAGGTTTGTGTGTTACTTGTTATCTAAGTAGATGAGTCCCTCGTTTGAGGACAACCAACTATTTTAAGTTGAGGGTGTTGATGTGTTATTAAAATTCAACACTTTTTATGCATAAAACTTGAAATTTTGTGTGATCTCATTGGATGTTAGGTGGTTTTATGTGTTTTTGTGTTATATTTGTATGATTACAGGTTTGGCCTTGATTTTGAAAAGAAGTGCAGAAGTTGCTTATTTTTCTGCTACACGCGACCCTTTATGGGTCGTAGATAACTCTATGGGTCATTAAGTGGTTTGAAGAATAATTCCAGCGAGGGGCTAATTTTCTAAAATTGATTCTACGAACATGCATATGAGTCATGGATTTATTTATGAGTTGTGGAAGATGGTTCGTGCCCTAAGGATTAGAGATTGGGACTTTTTGAAGATTCATCATACGAAACCTCTTTACGGGTCATAAACCATTTTATGAGTCATAGAAGGGTATTGTAGAGTTGAAGTCCAATTTTTTGGCATCTTTGTGCGAGACCTAAATTACGGGCCATAGAGTGTTTTACGGCCCGTAAACTCCTTTCGTATGGCGTGTTGACCAATTCACATATTTTGATTAGGACTTGTATTTTGCTCATTATAAAAAGCTTTTTTTGGTTATTTTCCAGAAGTTTTTGCCTACTCAGAGAACTCCGTAATTAGAAAGAGAAAATTGTAAGATCATATTGGAGAGTCTTTGAGAACACTTGTGTTTGAATTGCATCTTTAAGCTTGTGATTCTAATTGAAGTTTGATTTGATTGTTCTTAACTTAATTGTGTAAGTATTCAATTATGTTTTCTCAATCCATAATTCTTGCATATACACAAAGAATGAGTACCTAAATCTATAACTAGGGTTGTGAGAACAATGAAGAACTAACAATGTAAAATTGGATAATTCATAATTTTTGTAAAGTGTGTATGCATGTATTAGTTAACTCTCTTCATTTTGCATATTTTCTAATGGTGGCCAACATTAGAACTCGACTGTTGTTATTCACTGGATCAAGGTGGTAATGAATAGGAAAAGAGATTAATTAACAAAATTAGATTAATATGTTCTCGTCTAATCAACCAAACTTGGCCAAAGGGAGGTCGTACTGGGACTAACAGCTGAGGCATCAACTTAATGCTAGCACCGAGATCACATAAATCCCTTGTGCACACTACATCTCTAATGTTGCAGGGTATGGTAAAAGCATTGGGATCTTCTCGCTTTTAAACCAAGGACCTTGTATCAATTGGACTGCAATGTTGAAGCTCCTAGGAGAGCTCCGGACTCACTATACACTTCTTCATAACCAAGTCCTTCATGTACTTTGCATACCCCAGCATCTGCTCTAATGCCTTAATGAGAGGGATATTGATGGAGAGTTCTTTCAACATGGAGAGAAAGCACTTGAACTTGTCGTCCTCCTCCTTTTTAATTCTCTGAGGGAAAGAAGGAGAAAGCCTAAGACTTCAACCTTTGTGGCGTATCAACAGCTTCACTCATGATATCCTTTCTATAATCATCTTTGGTATTCATATTATTGACTCCAACTATCTCCTCTCAAACATCATCTTCATCTACTGGCATGGGAGTATTAATGGCTCTCTTGCCACCATGAGTAGTAACCGCCATGCACTGCCCTTCATTCTCAGAATTCTGAACTATGTTGCTAGGCAGTGTACCCCTCTAACGCTGATTAAGTTAAGTTGACACTTGACTGAACTGTTGCTCAAGTTGTTTGATAACAACAAAATGATACTTAATTTTCTGATTTATATTGGAGATTTCAGATTTCATCCCTATCAGAGTCTCAGCTTGTGTCTCAGCTTCTTCAACAGGTGATCAAACATTTCCTAAACTCTAGAACTAGTAGCACCTATATCGCGCTTGTATGATGGCACATAAGGACCATTTCTATACCCACCCTTGTGGCCCCAATCTGCATCTCTATCTTAGCCCCGATTCCTGTTATAGTACCCTCTGTGATTGTCTTTTGAAACACCATATCAATTGAAGTTCCAACCTTGGTTTCCTTGACCTTGGTGCTAATAGTGCTGATTGGACCCTAAGGGGTTGGTCTAGAAACCCCCCTGTCTAATCAGCAATAAAAAAAAGTGTCTTCTTCATAGTAAAGGTTATCATATATAGGTACATATGGAGGCTGATGGACAACTGCATAAACTCATTCATGATTCTACTTCATCATCACATTCATGCGTGTATGGATTTAGGCAAGCTCTTGCATAATCTTTTTATGTATTTTAGCTTTCTCTGAACTAATACTGACACTGTATGAACTTTGGTAGGTGCTCTATCTCTTTGCCCCCTTGCACAATTGGTCTTGACCACTCTCTCGATCCTTCCAGCAATCCTTGCAAATGGTTGATCTAAGAAAATGCACCCATAATGGTATCAACAAAGATTTGACTATTTTTATCAAGGCCATGGTAGAAGATATCTACCAAGGCATCATCATGGATCTTATGGACCGGGACACTCCTCAATCACTTAGTAAACTTCTAGCATATAGTTCTAATCGAGTCACCGACTAGTTGCTCAAAGTTCTTGATCTGGTCTTTCAACATAAGCTTCTTCGATCTCGGGAAGCACCTCTCCAAAAAGGCCCTCTGTAACTCAAACCAACTGGTGATTGAACTCTGTAATATCTTCGATAGCCATAGTTCTACATTGCCTATCAGAGACATTGGAAAAATATAAAGTCGCACAACCTCCATAGACAGATTTTGTGTTCCCATCATACTCTTGCAGATAAATGCAACATTGTGTAGATGGCTATAAGGGTCCTTTGATGGTAGGCCCGCGAACAACCCATAGTTTTTTAGCATCTGAAGCAACTTACTCAAAACCCCAAGCTTTGTGTCAACTAGTAGAGGTGGCAACACAATGGCTCCAGTCAGCCCCATAGCTATAGGGTTCAACCAATATTTGTTCCACTAATAAGCTTCAGCATAAAAGTACTATGGTTGTGGAGTAATGTTCTCAAGAGGAGGTGGGTTCTGATTGTTGGCATTTTCATTTTCATTCCTATTAAGAGTTGCATTTGCTACATTGTTGGCATTATCTTGGGTCATTCTTCTCAGCATTCTTTGGATCTCTGGTTGAAATGGAGACAAGGCATACAAGGATTAATTCACAAATCATTTCAATTAAACAAGTCTAGATGTATTCCCTGGCAACGGTGCCAAAATCTTTATGTCGCCCAATCTATACCTCATTTTTTAGGCTAAAGCGATCGTTATCAAGAGATAAAACCTAACCAAGGTTAGGGTCGAACCCAAGGGAATACTATAGACATAGAAGAATACAATTATGCAACTTGGGTTATTAACCAACTTATCTCCCCAAAATGGGGGGCGGGTTTTGATAATAACAATGAAAGTAATGCTAACCTAAAACAAGTGTTTAAACTAATATGGAGAGAAACTAGTGTATTGTGTTCCCCATGATTCCCTAACTTAGTTATCATGCCCAAAGTCCCGTAGGGCAGACTAGCACCTGTTACTGATAAGGCTCGATAGAACCAACCTATATCCATGCACTTTCTATACATATTATAAGGGATTTCTATATTTGACATGCCTTTAAGAAAATTAACAGTGATAACAAGCTAAAAGGAAATGCATATGGCTAGTCCATTAGGGCCAAGTTGTCTAAAGTACGAGACATGACCACACTTTAATTTACATAGTCTATAAAGCCTCTATGTAAGGAAAAGTATCTGATAAGGGTCGGGACAGGCCCCACCTTGGCTAACTATACATTACAAAAATATAAGCTCTAGACATACAAAACTCCGAAGCAACCTGGAGCTTGGTAACAGCAGCTAGATATCTTGTACTCGTACTATAGAGATCTACTGACACCTATACCTGCAGCATGAAATGTAAGTCCCCAGTAAGGGACATCAGTACTAGATAATATACTAAATATGTAAGGCAGGAAACACCGTATATGAAGTAACAACTCAAATGAAATTATGCACTGGTGTAGGATAAGAGACCACCCTTAATTATACTGTGGGATCGTGTACTTTATGTTCTTTTTATTACTTTACCTTTACTGTATAATCTGTGCACAACAAGTAATACAAATGACCAGCTGATCAGTGGTAAATCTATATTGGGATCGGCCCTGGCTAGGCTTTTCCTTTAACCCTTTGGGCTACCCCCCTTGATAAGAATGACCCTAGCTAGGTGATTCTTCCACCCCTCGGGTTACCACGTATCAATAAACAATATACTTTACCTTCTAATTACCTTTGAGATGATTCTTTTGGTGGTTATAATATTAGAGCTTTAGGACTATAGATGTAGTATGTGACATGTATAAAAACTAAGATGACAATGAAAAGAGTACGTTACACAAATAATGAAATACGCATGAGATAAAATAACTCGTGAACTTTATTTAGCAACAAGAACCCATGTAACTTGGTATCTATGTATGTATGCAGATTTGAAGGTGACTATTTGTGGGAGCATATGAATATGTGAAAGAGTGGATACATGGTTAGTAGTTGTGTCGGAGTTGGTAAGTGCTTTTATGCGCCAAATAATATGAACTCTAGTAGCCTTATATACCTCGTTGTACGACCTCTCTATTACCTCGAGATAACCTTCCCTTCCTCCAAATATTTATATACAATATAGGTGATAAAACTACCATTAGCAGCCAATAGATACATCTTGGTAGCCCAATCTTATAAGAAAAAAAAACATATGGACAGCAAGCATATAATTATAAACCTGAGCGTATTCTTTCAATATTTCCACCTCTAATCATAGTTTCTAATAAACATTATCATATACATATCATGTGCAGCCTATTTAAGTGCCATAACAGTCTTACAACAGTCTATAAAGTACAACACATAACAATTCTAAATAGACGGTATAATGTTACGTCCCTTCGTCACATTTTGTTATCGACAATCCCGAACCTGTTTCAACTTTACCCAAACTGTTCTCAACCCACCTATACATAGAAACAGCCCTAAAACTATCTTAGAAAAGTACCAAAGTAATCATGAAGTACGTGAGGCAATAGCTTTCCATCCATCAGCCCACAAGTTCGTACCAAGAGTACAATTGTGATATCCTATAAGAACTCACTTTCGTAGATTGTAAAAGTGGTATAGCAGCTTAGTTACATCATGAACAAACTATAACTTGTTAAGAACATAAGTCTTACTTCATAATTCAGCCAACCAAGAAGAGAAAATCCTCTTGAATAACAAGAAAAGTTCACAACAATCTTTAGGACATATGCTGTCCAAATTTTTCAGCATATACCTAACCAACATAGTTTCTTATTTTTCATGAAGAAACCTTACCAAACACACAACTATAATTATTTAACTTTACCTTCAAGGTTGAGGGTCTCCTTAAGAATCCTAAAATCTTCTTTTGGCTGCTTTACAAAGTCAAGAAAGAAGAACCAAGAGGCTTTGTGAAAGCTGAAATTTTCCAAGTCTAAGAATGAATTAAGTTTGATGCTTGTAACCCCTTTTAAAGTATTACTTTACCTTACTTTATTTTACCTTTTAAGACTTATTTTATCAAGTTGGTAAGTACCATTTTTCCCCTTTTACTTTGGCCTTATTGGGTTGCAAACTAATGAGCCTTGGCTACCCATTTTTCCCGTTTCTCTTAGTTAGTTTGGGCCTAAATTACTAAAGAAATTGTGATGTCTTTGGGATCTTTTAATATCATTATTAGGATGAAAATATAGTCCATTTATGAAGCTAAAACATGGGCTAAAGTTACACCCTTAACACAGACTTTATTCATAATCGGACTTGGACAAATTCGACGTCGATCCTCGTCTCCGTTTAGCTAGCAATTTAAGCTAAGGAAGTAGGTGACTCACCTGCTAGCTTTCTAAGTCCTACAAGCACCTCAATTCTCTTACTTTTTTAAGGTTTGTGATCCACTGAATTTGACATAAAACTTATTTACACTCGACCCGCTTCAACGTTAGACATACATATCACCCTCTAATTTGAGATTCAAGCACTTTTAAAAAGGGCGCTAATTTGACCAAACCATATCATGTTTCATTTGAATACTCCTAGTATTGTAAGATGTGGGGTGTTAAATTAGTATCACCAGATAAACTAATTCTTTCAAAGTGTGAAACATGCAGAATGGTAAGTTAAGTTCACCAAACCTTTTGTCCCGGGCGAGAGGCAAATTTCACTATGTGACTTGGTCAATCCCCACAGTATGACATTACTAACCCTTATGCATTGTTCCAGTATAACCTCCCTTTGGTCCAGTTCAGTTAACTAGACGAGAATACATCAATCGAATCCTATTAATTAATCTCTTTTCCTATTCATTACTA
Source organism: Solanum sejunctum (assembly GCA_025642045.1). Lineage (NCBI taxonomy): Eukaryota > Viridiplantae > Streptophyta > Magnoliopsida > Solanales > Solanaceae > Solanum > Solanum sejunctum. Next base: position 1,208 of record JAOTQJ010113815.1, on the reverse strand, counting down.
TCTTGGTCTAGTCAATAACACTAGGTAGGTTTTAATATTGGGAACCACTAGAAAACATGCAAAATAAAGAGAATTAATTAATATATGTATGCACACTTTCCAAGAATTATGAATTATTCAATTTTACCGTGTTATTGCTTTGTGGTTCCCACAACCCTAGTTGTGGATTTAGCTACTCATGATTTTTATAGATGCAAGACTTATGAATTTGAATAACACAGTAGAGCACTTATACAATTGAACTAAGCACAAGAAAATCTAAGCTGCAATGAGAATCACAAGATTAAAAGATGAAATTAAAGTGTATAAGTGTTTCTCAAACTCTCCAATGTTTTTCTCTACTCTATCTTACTATTTTTCTACTAATGCCTCGAACTCTTTAAGAAAAATAACCTAAAAACCTATTTATAATGTTTAAAATACAAATCCTAAACAAAATATGATAACTAGGTCAGCACAAATCACGAGATATACTACGAGTCGTATTGTGATTTACGGCCTATAATCAGGCTTTTGTACTTTGTTGCTACAAACCTAGACTTGAATTCTACGACACCCCACTATGGCCAATAAAAGGTTCACTACTCAGAGGGAGTTTTGTCTGATGAAACTTCAGAAAGTCCTCCTTCTCTGATCCTCAGGGTACGAGACCTGATCAATGACTCATAAATTGTTTCACTACTCGTCTGCATGTTCATAGACCAAAATTCAGAAATCTACCCCTCACAAGAATTGTATACGAAACCTTCTTCAAGGTCCTTAGAATACTCTACGGCTCATAAAGGGTCCCGTGGATCCTCAAAATCAGCAACTTCCACCTATTTTTTCCAAAATCAATGCCAACCCTAAAATCCTTCAAAACAAACATAAAAACACATCAAACCTACTAATATCGCATTGAGAACACACAAAAATCTAAGTTTTTGGGTGTGTTTGGTATGGAGGAAAATATTTTTCATATAGAAAATATTTTCCAGGAAAATAAGGTGATTTCTAACTCATTTTCTTATGTTTGGTTGTGAGTAGAAAATATTTTCCGAAATATATATTTTATTTTTTGGTTAATGAATATAAATATTCATTAGATAAAAACTTCTATTTTTAGCTAGAGAGTAGATAACAATTTGTAGAAAAATAATTTATGACATTAAAATATTTCATAATTTAAAGTATTTTTTAAAATTAAGTATTTAAATTCTTTTTTGAGG
>JAOTQJ010113804.1:0-10937 GCA_025642045.1 Solanum sejunctum | reverse complement strand
GTTAAAAGGAATGCATATTTTTGTGTTGACATACAGGTTTGACTCCTATACCTTCTTATTTGGATTGTTGTTTTTACGCACATTTCGGGCTTTCTGCTTTACATACTTGGTACGTATTTCATACTGACACCCTCCTTTGGGGTCTGCATTTCATGCCTGCAGGTACCGACGAGCAGGTGCGAGACCCTCTTATTTAGGATCTCCAGTTTCAGCTGCAGTGCCCCCCTTGTTTCGGGAGCCAGCTATTGGTAGCTTCTCATGTTATGTAATTGTGTTATGTATATGTACGTATGGTTCAGCCTGTATGTCTAGAGGTCTGTGGATACTAGTGGGTTGTGGGTATGTGAGATATACTTGAGCACATGGTTTATTCTAGGTATTTTGATACTTGATCAGGCGGCGAGACTGCATTACACTATGTATGACTTGATCATTAGGTGGCCGGACCATAGCAGAGACCTTATCGGCCCGCATTGATGTACATGTGTAAACGTATATATATATATATATATGTATTTGAATTGTTGTCTAGCTTGCTGCTGGAGTTTCTATGCAGGTGCGGTTAGTTAATAAAACAGAGGAAACTCTGCCGGAATTTCAGTAGAATTCTTAGAATTTAAGTTGTGGTTTTATGAGTTAATATTGATTCAAGTGCCTAGTCGGCACGAGTCATGGCCCCGGGGTTGTGCTGTGACACAACCATCATTCATCTTGTTATAGAACGTATAAGATTGATGGGAAAATGATTTTTTTGGACAAATATATATATATATATATATATATACATGTAATTTTGTTTTCCCAAGGTATTGTCACGACCTAACCCAGGGATCTTGATTGGGTACCCAGACAAATACTAAATTGGATTTTCATTTATAATAGCTAAGAAATTTATCAAAATGTCGGTAGAGTTTCCTGTGTTCTACTGACGAACCACACCTACAAACAGCGAACCCAGCAAACAGCAAACATCAAAATACATATATATATATATATGCGGGCCGACAAGGTCACCGCTGTGGTAGAACCGCCCAACAAACGTATCATATATACAAAGTCATACCAAACACAATACCCCACACCCACATGTATCCACAGACCTCTACACATACTAACTGAATCATAGGACGGGACAAGGTCCCGTCATACCCTCGAATATACATAAATGTAAAATATAGAAAATACGTGTACATGTATATACCAAAAAATCTGCTTTTGATGAAAAGGAAGCACATCAACGGAAGACAAAGATCCTAGGAAGAAGTCTCTCTAACCTGTATATCAGTACCTGCGAGCATGAACGCAACCCTCCCCCAAACAAAGGGGGTCAGTACGAAAAACATATCGAATATGTAAAGCGGAAAGTACGAAATATAAGTGAGAGTAATAATTTGAATAAAATATATAACTCAGTAATAATCCAAATAAAATATATAACTCAGACTGCTCCAGAAGTCTGGGTGGACCCTTCTGCACCAACCCTATTTGGACAATCCCGCATTTGGTGGCCCTGACGGCCATAAATAAAACAGGCAACTAAAGAGCAAAAACACTCCCTCGGGTGCCATCTCTCGCAATAAGGGCACGAGGGTATAGTAAATCTCTGTTAGCTGCTAGAACCTGGTCCTACCCTTGACTGACTGGAGATAGCTGGTCTCCTATCTGGGGTCTGCGAAGGTATGCTTTGCACTGGTCAAGGAGGAGGCCCACTCAGTTGCGGCCAAGACTGCCTGCCCCAGAAATTTGCTACTACACAGAATGACCTAGCCCTCTTTGGCGGCCCTCTAACATCTGTCCTATCCTCCTGGCGTCCTCTACGACAATCTTCCATCCCCTAGGCATGGGCCTGAATACGGGCAATATCCATCTCTGGTTGGGCAGCCAATACCAAACAACTATCCACACAATATGAATCAAGCCCCACAATATAGCTATGCATACGATCTGTCATGCTAGAAATATATACAGGTGCATATCATGCCAAAGAGTCAAATTCCAAACAATATTCTAGAACAGACCGGCCCCGCTGCCTCAACATCAGAAACCTATCCTCCTTGGTGCGCCTGATCTCTGGAGGTAAAAAGTGAGCCAGGAATACCTTTGTGAACTCGTTCCAAATAGTAGGTTGGACATTAGCACCTCGGGATAAAAGCCACGACTCTTACCAATTTATCGCAACATCATACAACTAATAGGAGGCCAACTTTACAGATTCTACTTCGGAGGCCCCAATCACACTTAATATCCACTGCATCTGTCTCACGAACTCCTGAGGATCTTTCGAAGGTTTAGACCTAAAGAATTTTGATGGTCTATAAACCAAGAAATCACGGGCCCAGAAGCTATCTCGACGGGCTGCCTAACTACTTCCATCCTCTGGTCTGTTGGCCTGTCGTACTACAATTTGAGTCAACAATTATACTGCCTCCCGCAGCTCCTCGATTTCTGCTCCTGGCTGGGGAGTCGGAGGTTCTGATGCCTGGCCCTCTTAGGCTACTGGGGTGACCGAACCCGCTGTTGGGAATACAATCTCTAGCTTTGGCTGATCACGAGCCCGTGTAGTTTCCCGACCATGTCGATCCCCATCTACTGCTGCAGGCCTTCCTCTGTGGTCGATTGGTTGCTTCCTCGGCTACATATCTAAACTTCAAATAATTTCTATCAAAGGGGAAAATCATCCTATTAACATTACTCTAACGCACGATCTAAGACCAAAAGAAAGAGTAACATCCTAATGTCCAGTAGCCTCCTATTTATAGATGTGGTGCATGACATACCGATAAACAAGATTCTACTAGACACGGTCTGTGGACAGTACGAGGACTAACTACTTTGATATCACTTGTGTCACGACCCAACCCAGGGATCGTGATTAGTGCCGATTGGGCACCCAGACAAACACTAAACTGAATTTCCATTTATAATTGCTAAGAAATTTATCAACAGTTCGGTAGAGTTTCCTCTGTTCTACTGACTAACCACACCTACAAACAGCTAACCCAACAAATAGCAAACATCAAAATACATATATATATATATGCAGTCCAACAAGGTCACCGCTATGGTAGAACCGTCCAATAAACTTATACATACAAAGTCATATCAAACATAATACCCCACACCCAGATGTTTCCACAAACCTCTACACAAACGAACTAAATCATAAGATGGGACAGGGCCCCATCATACACTCGAATATACATAAAATAGAAAATACAGAAGATGCGTGTACATGTATATACCAAAAAACAAATCGTCTCCTGAAGCAAAGGGAGCACTTCAACGGTAGACATAGGTCCTAAGAAGGTGGCTCTCTAACTATACGTCGATACCTGCGGGCATTATCGCAGCCCCCCTATCGAAGGAAGGGGGTTAGTACGAAAAACGTACCAAATATGTAAAGCAAAAAGTACGAAATATAAGTGAGAGTAATAATTCGAATAAAATATATATGTCAGTAATAATCCTAATAAAATATATAAGTCAAACCAGTATGTAAACATCAAAATATTTCTTTATTTAAAATATCAAAATAATGCCTATCGGACGGGAACGATGGTGACCTCCAAACTCGTTCCATACCATAGCATAACACCAGAAGTTTCAAATCTCCAAAATCTCCAACACAAATCCCAACTGTAACATAGGTGAGTCGAGGCTAAGGGGCCACGCACTCACACCATAGGATAGGTGAGCCGAGGCGAAGGGGCCACATACTCATGTGGACCAGGTCAAAGGGGCCAAGCACCCACATGTTATGATGCTAACATATCCCAAGCCCAGCTCTTTATGTCTCCAAACTAAGCAAAGTCGGTCCATGGGCAAACTGACCTTCCATATCCAACCTACTTCGGAATATATATAAATATATACATAAAGTTATACATAAGAACTATAATAATCAACCCGGGAACCGGCAAGGGAAACCAAAATGGCACGAATAGAGTCATGAGAATCACAGGCATAAAAACTAGTTCCATAAACTTAGTAATATGCAAAATGTTTATTTTTGAAATCAAGAAATTATTCGTTTATGAAATTTTGTCAAAATTGCTCCAATCTACGCATAAAGGAGATTTCAAAGGAACTTGTTTAATTTCCGATCATACAGATTACTAAAATATGCTTCAAAACAATTTTTAAAGTGATTTCGGAACAATAGAAACCATAGCTTTCCAACTATTTAGCTTTAGGTCAAACGAACATTATTCATGGATTTTTTTAAGACTCAAAATTTATGGATGGGACTAACTTAGCATAATTGTGTCAAGTAACGAACATAGGTCCCATTTAGGCTTTTTCACCGGACGTTATGGGCATTTGCGCCCTCCCATAACATACATTCCTTTAACATACTCAACTATTTCATATTTTTTACAACTTGCAGGTTCTACATACCCAAGAGTCAAAATATAAATATAATCTTTATAAAAGTACCAAGGAGTGAACATAAGATATATTTGGACCCAACTAACTCCAACGCAAGGCCAATCCAATTTATGCTTCTGGATATCCCACGTCTACAGGAATCACAATAACGCCAACAATTAATAACCATATCGGGTCTTAAATCCTAACTTTCTAGTTTCAAATTTTTAGAAAAATTTCGGCTGCATCTCCCCTTAAAATACACTTCCCTGAGAATTCAACTCGGCTCAAATAATCAACAACAACAATAACAACCACCTACAACATCAATAAACCCTCTCCAATACCATCACAACATCAAAACACCACAATACGCTATGGTGACATAGTTAGCAAAATAGGGCAGCATTTATACAAACATATATCTACCATATTCAATCCTTCCTATATACTCCAACGATTATAATACGTCACTGTAACGCCCAACGCAACCCCCCAACGTTAAAACATAACATTATACTTTTAATAGGGCTCCAATTCAAGCTAACCATCATGTAAATATTAATATAGTTTTCCCAACACTTCTTTCACCCCACAAAGACTATTTTCATGACAAATAAATGTAAATACATGACTATAAATCCATATCTCGTCATATGCAACTTGTCCTCAATTCCAACCCCAAATTAGAAATTCACAATTTAACTAACCACCAACCTTTTTATCATGTTTTACCTTCATTATAACGCACCCCTAACACACCATAAGCTTTAATTAAAATAAATGAGGCTAGAAATTAACATACCTTTCAAGCTCCTTACAAGACCCAAACCTTCTTAGCCGTCGAACCAAGCATTTCCTTGACAAATTAACACTTCTACACCACTTAGGGAATCCAATATACCAAGCTTGAAGTGTCAAATAATCGAAAACTCAAAAAAATGGAATTTTCCTTGCACTACTGTAGCAACCCAAGGCCTTAAGCTATTCTCTCTAGTTTCTAATGTTTTTCTAAGTGTAGAATCACTCTTCAAAAAGATAGACTCACACATGTATATATATATAGGCACAAGTCCCCCCAGATAGACCAATTAAAATTAAACACACATATGACCCCACAACAATTTAATTCTTAAGGATTAAACTTAGATCAAAATTAACATTTGGTCCCAAACTTTACCAACTCGTACCAATTAAGAACTTACGGGTTCTAACTTATGGGGTCTAACAGGTATCCCCCACCCTGACAGGCCAAGGACTATCTACTCTCTAGTGGTTAGCTCAATAGGTCGCTTAAGCAAGTGTCGGGAGATGTATTACTAGAGAGTGAGAAATGTTGATCTATTTTTTATTCTAAAACCTTCACCATTTGTTCATATAATTTTTCATTTTATAAAAGATTTAACTAGATTTTTAAAAAATTATTTTCTACTAAAATATGGATAAGCAGCACCAAGTTAATGATGATGAAGATGCAACATTAATGGATGTTCTGATATCTTTTATCGGATTTGAAGAATCAAAGGCTGGTGTTTTGAAAGTACGCTTATCAAAAGTTTCTTTAATTACTAAGTTTTTCATTATTTTCTTTTGCAAAAAAACTATGGTACCCTATAAAATTGAATGTTTTGAACATAATGGTCTAGTCCAAATTTGCATATGAGGTTGTTACAACTAAAAGTGCGTCTCACACTCAAAAGACCATTTTTAACTAAATTTCAATGGGAAGGGGGGTGGGATGGGGGATTGGAATAAGTTAGGAAGATTTGAAAATAGAATGAAAGTTTATTCAAGACCAAACTTGATGTTCTAGAACTAAACACATTATCAATATTTTTATTCGGACATGATTTCCAAGCATGTTGACCAATGTCAACTTTAGGTTAAAATTCCGTTCTAAGGCCATTTTTCTGTTTTATAGATCTAAGTCAACTTTTTACATCATAAAAGTGTTCAAACACGGAAAGCTACGCAAAATTCAAAAGAACAACTAGACAATCGAACATATCAATGCTAGCAAGTCACAAATGACCTGAGGTCTCTATAAAAAACTCTACTAAATAAAAGAAAAGAGAAAACAAAAAAATAGCCTATTGGATCATTACATTTCTATTGTATAGATGAATATATTAAAAAAACACGAAATTAAATTAAAAAAATTCTTAAATGTACATTTTAGAAAAAAATACTAAAATGACAGTTAAACTATGATCGTATTTCTTATAATAAGTTCATACTTTATGGGGGGACCTAGTACCCCTTTGAATATCTTTTAATACATTGTTTTACTTTTATTTAGTGTGACACTTGTCAAAATTAGATTATAGAAGAATATAATGATTCATGAAGTTAAGTTTCAAAAGATTCAATTGATTTCTTGTAGGAAAAAATTAATGATAATGAGATATTTTCCATTTTTACTTTGTTCACAGAGTGTAAATAAGTAATAACAGTTGTACCCCTTTGTTATTTGCCTATTGATCAGTCTGTGCACAACAAAAATAAAAGTTTTGATTTTTTATTCAAATCAAACTATAAACATGAAAATTTTCTTTAACAAAAATATTCAGAAGAGTTATAGGACTCATGTAAAGTATGAACGTGTTATAACAAATTTTACCATCATATATATGTCTTTTGAGCCATTTTCCTTATAATTTAATGAAAAATTAATATGATATTGTTTCAACAAAATACTTTTAAAACTTATATGGTGATTGGTGATTGTGATGGCTAGTGATTGTGGTTATGGATGACAATTGAGGATGGTATGTTAACTAATGATGATGTTGTTAAAAGTTACGTATACTGGTAATGGTGGAAGTAGAAGCCAATTGAAGTAGTTTGGCAGTGGTTGATAGCTAGATGATACTGATAGCAAATGGTTGTGGTTGATAATGCTGATTATCGAAATTGCTTGATGATTTTTGTGGTATATCAATTTTAATAGTAAATAGTTGGTGGTGGTATGTTAACTGGTTGTAGTGATTGATAATGGTGGTGGTTAATAATGGTAATATTGGGTGGTCGCTAATAATGATAGATAGTAATTGATAATGATGGAGTATGGAGATAGTGACGAGTGGATGAAACTGGTGAACTATTTGTTGAAAAACTTAAAGAATTCACTCAAGACCTTTCTAGTAAATCATTAGACATGCATATGAATCAACAAAGAACAAATGGATACTAACTTTATTCCATTGCAAGAATCTTGATTTAAGAGATAAGATCTTCTAAGTCTTAATACTACTCTTAATCTATTGTTTCTTCTCATAGATGGAGTAGAAGGGAAAGAGCATTGTATCTGACTTAGAGACCAGATCTTTATATAATCTGTTTAATACCTTTCTAGATTTAAATAGTACCTCTTCAAGTTTAACCAGTACCCTTTCAATAAGTCTTCATCAGACTTGAAAAGAAAAGGTCCATGGATATTCAAATTATCTAAATTCAACCAATAAAATAGATATTTAACCTTAAGGCCCAAAACCTTTATACTTCATTAGATCATCAATTGGCTACTTTACTGATAGCATATCTACATATATATTGATATGTGAGTCCATAAGATAGAAATTCCTAACAATCTCCAACTTGGACAATATATATTTTCGACGGATCATATGTAGCTAGAAATGGGTTTGCTCCTGCTCCCGAGTTGCATCCCTGTATCGAACTAGGCTAGGATCTTCATATTGCCTCCACTTAATCTTGGCTACAATAGAAGATTCGGCTATGCCTTGGAAAGTGATTCCTGTGTTACCCGAATCTGCCACTCGAACTCCCAGACTAGGTAACTGTTGGATCTCCCGAATTGCCTCTTTTTTCTCCAAGGGTGAATCAGCTAAACTACCCATGAACTTGCGAATAAGCGCATCTGCTATGACGTTGGCTTTCCCCGGATGGTAGAAAATATCAATATCATAGTCCTTCAGTTATTCTAACCATCGCCGTTGCCGTAAGTTCAGCTCTTTCTGCTTAAATATATACTGGATACTCTTGTGATTAGTAAAAATATCGATATGAAAGCTATATAAATAATGACTCCAAATTTTTAAAGCGTGGATCACCTTAGCTAACTCCAAATCATGGGTAGGGTAATTCTGCTCGTGCTTCTTAAGCTGCCAGGAAGTATAAGCTATTACTTTGCCACGCTGCATTAATACACAACCCAAACCCACATGGGAAGCATCACAATAAACCACATACCCGTCTGGACCATCAGGCAAGGTAAGGAATGGAGCTGTAGTCAACTTTTCCTTCAAGGTCTAAAATCTGTGCTCATAGGCATTGGACCATTGGAACTTCACCCCTTTCTGTGTCAGCTTTGCCAAAGGCACTGCAATGAAAGCAAAGTTCTCTACAAATCTCCTGTGATACCCAGCTAACCCAAGAAAACTATGCACCTTCGTCGGGCGTTGTGGGCCTAGGCCCATCTTCATAGCCTCAATTTTCTGAGAATCTACTTGAATGCCATCAGCTCCTATAACATGGCCCAAGAACTCTACCGAAGATAACCAAAACTCGCATTTCAAAAATTTTCCATACAACTTTCGATGACGAAGAACGCCAAGCACAATTCTCAGGTGGTCTGCATGGCTCTCCTCAGATCGAGAGTAAACTAGGATGTCATCAATAAACACGATCGTGAACACATTTAGGAATGGTTTACATACTTGATTCATAAGATCACTAAACACCGCGGAGCATTTGTTAGGCCAAAGGACATAACTTTGAATTTATAATGCCCGTAGCGAGTTCTGAATGCTGTTTTGGGAATATCTTCTTCCCGCACTCGAACCGGGTGATATCCTGACGTAAGCCTATTTTGGAAAAACACCTAGCTCCCCACAACTAGTCAAACTGATCATCAATCCTAAGGAGGGGGTATTTATTCTTAACGGTTACCTTGTTTATCTCCAGTAGTCAATACACATCTGCAATGACGCATCCTTCTTCCTTACGAACAATACTGGGGCTCCCCAGGGAGAGGTGCTAGGCCGAATAAAGCCTTTCTCTAACAAATCCTTAAGTTGCTCCTTCAATTCTTTTAGCTCGGTTGGTGCCATTCCGTACGGAGGGATTAAGATAGGCTGAGTGCTGGGCAATAAATCTATAGCAAACTCCACCTCTCGCTCTGGAGGAAGACTGGGAAGTTCATTCGAAAATACGTCCGAAAATTCATTAACTGTGGGAACGTACTGGAGAATTGGAGGCTCGGCATTCATATCATGCACCCATACTAGGTATACTAGCTGATAAAGACACTCCTTTCTGATCATCTTACTAGCCTTGAGGTATGAAATAAACTTACCCCTTGGTGTTGCGATATTACCAGACCATTCTCGAACCGATTCTCCTAGAAACTGAAATTGAAATAGCTTCCTTTGACAGTCAACCTTAGCATAGCAAGAAGCCAGCCAATCCATGCCCATAATTACACCAAAATCCATCATGTCTAGCTTTATCAAATTAGCCAAAGTACGACGATCGAGAATAGATACTGGACAGTTTCAATAAACCCTGCTAAGTATAATAGATTAACCTGTAGGTGTCCCACATCGCAAGGCTCTATTGGTTCAAACTATATATCAATTGTGCATGCAATCAATCAATAAATATATGACAAAGTGGAGCCAGGATAAATCAATGCATACATAGCCCGAGAACAAACAAATAATGTACCTATAATCACATTAGGCGATGCCTCCTGATCTTGTCGGCTAGATAGGGCATAAATACGATTAACAGGACCGCTAGAATTTGAAGATCCACCGCAACCTCTGTCATGACCTACCACTGCTGGAGCACCTCATCCCACGGTACTCATTGCCAATGAAGCAAAAGAAGAAGCCCCGCCTACTCTAGAAGTCTTGGAGGATCCTTCTGCACAAGCTCTGTTACGACAATTACGCACTTGGTGGCCCTGATGACCACAAAGAAAATAGGCACCTGTATCACAGAAGCACTCCCCCGGATGACGTTTCCCACACAAAGAACACTGGGGCATAGTAAAACCCAGTTGACTCCCAGAACCCAGCCCTGCCCCTGACTGACTGGAGATAGATGGTCTCCTACCGGAGGTCTGCGTAGGTGTGCTTTGCACCGGTTGAGGAGGAGGCCCACTCGGCTGCGGCTGAAACTGCCTGCCCCAAAAATCGGTTACTTAATCAGATAACCTATCCCTCTTTGGAGGCCCTCTATCTGTCACATCCCAACCTAGGGTCGTGACCAGTGTCCGATAGGGACACCTAGACACATGCTAACCTTAAATTCTCAATAAAACCGACCTGGAAACCTACCAAAATTTTGGAAGAGTTTCCTCTGTTTTATTAGCTAACTGCACTTGCAAAGAAAATCCAGTAGCAACACAGACAATAATGAAAATATATATACATTGATACATATTCATAAATACGGGCCGACAAGGTCTCCGCTGCGGTCCTGCCGCCTAATAATCATGTCATACATACAGTAATGCGGTCTCGCCGCCTGATCAGCTTTCAAATACATATAATAGACCATGTGCTCAAGTATATCTCACATACCCACTACCCACTAGTATC
>JAOTQJ010113793.1:0-10937 GCA_025642045.1 Solanum sejunctum | reverse complement strand
TTTTCTATTTTAATCCAATTGAGGACTCCCAACTCCAACTTAAAATATACGCTCCAAAAATAATTAAGCAACGCGAACTTACTTAATTACGCCATGATCGTCATAACTTTTCCAATTGAACGATTTACTTCGAGCGAATTAATTACAGGGTCTAACATTCAAGTCATTCTCAACTCAATTTCAAGAAATTCAAGGTCTAAGATATGTGGGTTTCATTCATGGGTTTCTTTAACCCATGAAGCCCAATTCTCCTTTTTATGAAAATTGTATGATTTCAAGTTGTATTTCTTATGGGTATTTATTATTATGAAATATGTTGGGGTTTTGTCAAATATTGTTGATTATTCACAAATATCTACTTTGAGCTTAAACTATGAAGTGATCTTTGTCTATTGATTCAAAATATGAGATCTATAAACTATGGTGAAGTTTTGATATGATTTGCAAGTTAGCCATGATGTGGTTTTACGATGATGCTGGTGGGCTGATTTACATGATTTTAAGATGCATTAATTTCACTATTTAATGATCTATACTGTTGCATTTTGCATGATTTGAACATGTTCTCATATATGCCTGCCAAGTGTTTTATAAAATATCCGGTTATTGATTGCTGAATTGTTGAAGGTCTAATATTTATGTGTTCATGAAAAGTATCTTTAGTGATGAAAGTTTACCAAATTGAGGGGTTTACTTCATTAACCAAATTAAGGGGTTGATACGTCATTAACCAAATTGAGAGATTGACACCTTATTAACCAAATTGAGGTATTGATACCTCAATCACCTTGTACATTCATTAACAAAATTGAGGGGTTTATACCTCATTAACCAAATTGAGGGGTTAATACTTCAATAAAAAAATTAAGCATTTGATACCTCAATAACCTTAAATGGAGGTGGCACATTCCATGACCAAATTAAGGGGTTATAACTCAATCACCTAGGATGGGAGGTGGTAAACCCATTAGCCAAGAGAGGGTCTCTTCCTACACACGTAATATGTTCTGTATAAGTATGTTTTAATTCAAGCATCATTCATACATGTCATATTGTTATTATGCTTTATGATACTACATTTTGCCCATATTGCCTACCTTTTGTTGTATTATATCCTACATACATAGTATATTCAAACATACTAATACATACTCTATGTCTACATGATATTACCATGTCTGATAGGAGCTCCTATTGATTTTTCTCCACGTGGCTAGACGGATTGTTCAAGTTAGCCTTGGGTGAGTCCTCATGTCCAGGGGCAATATCTATCTTCTTTCATATTTATGTTTAGGATACACTTTATATATTTTGAAATACTTATTTCCTTTAATATGAGGGTGAGCCCGGTTGCTTATCATGGCTCCAGCTAGGTTCTATGCTTAGAGGTGTTGTTGGACAAGTTATGTATTATGCTTGAGCTTTGACTCATCTATATTATTTAAGTATTAAACACTCTCTCTCCCTTAGTCCCAATTTCCCCTTGTTTATGTTTTCTCTTGTTGTTTATTCATCCTTCCACTACTAAGGATGTGAAATGATATGCTAAGAGGCTTGTTTGGAGTCCCTTTAGGTTCTCCATTCGCCGGTCACTTCTACACCCTAGGTCTGGGTGGTGACACCCTCCTTCATTTATTTTATAATAATATTATACATCTTTTAAAGCATCGTAATAAGCTAATACTCTATCAATTTGAAAAATAAGAATATTTTGCAAAAATATATTTGATGAAACGACAACTATCAATTTTATAATACATATTTTTTCCAAACATCTTGTAATTTAAACTCAAACCAGAAAAGACATATTAAACATGGTGCACAAAAGATAAGCTTTAGCAACACTGATTCAAGTCATACAAAGCCCCCAAAATCTGAACAATTCTTTTTGACATTTTCAGTTGTCACAATAAGAACAATGTAGCCACTAAAATTGAAAATCTCTAAATCTTATCTGCGCTTTTAATTTTCCATTTAAAAAATTAGAGAATAAGAAATTTTAAATATTCTAAAATAAAGTAGAGTTAAATATAACACATCTTTCAGAAAATTACTAGTTAAATTAGATACTCCACATTTACAACATTACCTATTATGTCTCTCATAAAAGAGGAAAAGAAACGAAGATGCATAATCCCAACGTTAATTATCATCCAAAAAATAATGTTGGCCTTTGCCACAAATAAAAAGAGTGCAGAATTGCACAAACATTAGCCATGAGGAAAAAAAAAATACTACTAATGTAAAATGGGATGAGTTTTACCATGTGGTTCTGATGAATGTTGTGTGGTTCCTTTTCTATGTGAGTGTGACCGGAAATGCCCTCAGAAATATGGAAATCGTTAATGTCCTCAAGAAGAAGTTGTTAAATTGGAGGGCTCGATAAGAAAGTTTTCACTTTTTCAACCCGGCTAAGGCAAAAGTTGTAATCGAAAGCTAAAAATTAACAATGCAACCCATAACGAAGATATATTTAAGTGTTTTCGTTTGCTCATTCTCAATATGTCACAGACACTGAACTTATAATACAACATAAAGTTGTAAACCAACACATATTAACAACCTATGCAAAAGTTAAAGCTTGTACAATCAAAATTAATGTAGAAATAAAGAAAAACAACAACTAATTAAGCTATACTACTAAGCTTTTGAAATTTACCTGATCAATCTGATATGACACATCTTTTCTCCTTGTTATCTCTTCCTCGCTCTCATACAACTCTGATTCCTTGAAAAACTACAAAAAAAGATCAACTTCAGTAGAATTCATAGGCAAAATTGAGTTCAAAACCAAGAAAAAAATTAAAAAATAGTTTCCACAGAGCTAAAATTGAAGATTTACCTTTGTAGGCCTATTAAGAGACAAACATACTATGACACTATACTTCTTCGACAATGGTGAGGCCTCTAGGAACCAACCATAAATCACCAAGTAAATGAAATAAAAAAAATCCAAAAAAAAATTTCTACTACCTTTGATAGCTATAGTATAAATATCCATACGATCCAGGTGAAGGAAGTTAGAAACCCATAAATGATGGAAAACAAACTGTTGAGTGGGCAATCACAGAGACAGAAACAATGGGGGATTAGGAAAAATGAAGGGTTAGGCGCCCATTTTAGAAAAGTAACTTTACGGTCACTTTTTTATTTCCCCAAAGTTGGGTTCTACCAGCCTATTTTGTTGATCATTGTATATAGGGCTTCTGTCAACCCATCTTTTTGGATATTGAATAAAACAGGGCCTATGGCCCTAGCTTCATTAGAAAAAAAAACTTTATTGATCAAGCTAGGAAAGTGGTCAAACGAGAAATTGAGAGAATTGAAAAAGTGGGAAATTTCATATCTGATTCGACAGAGAAAAATAAACAAATCTAAATCTGAACAAAGAAAAAAGGTTTTCAAACAATACAACTTATCTATTTGATCACTCTGTCTGGATTAGTTTATTTACGATAGTATTAAATCTTGAAAAATAAATAATTAATGCTCAAATTAAGATATAAAAATTTAATTATTTGTTCTCACATGTTAAAAGTGAAAAATAAATGTAAAATTATTCAAATAATAACAAATAAAATTAAAAAGAATCAAAACTAATAAATTTAAGACAATACAACAATGAGTCCGTAAAAGATGACTCATATTTTGACATTCTTAACTCTAAATAAGAAGAGTTTATGCATTCTATATGTTAGTGTTAAATAGGTTCTTTAAATGGTTAAGATAACAAGTACACATTAAAACACCATCATGAAGTAAAAGTGAGGGTGTTGTCATGACACAAGCCTAGGGATTAGATGTGACACAGCTAATGGGGAACCCAAAGGAACCCCAAACAAGCCTCTTAACATATCATCACACATCCTTGGACACGGAAGCAAGTAAATGACATTAATATATTAGCAAAAAGGTCAAAGGTACTAAGGTTAAACTTTCATAACATAAACATCAAGAACAAGAGAGGCAAGGCTCATAGCATAATTACATAACTTGTCCAACAACACCTCTAAGTATAGAATTTAGCGGGGGCCAAGACAAGAAATTGGGCTTACGCTCATAGTCAAAATATGCAATAAAGAAAGAGAGCAGTAATAAATAGTGTAAGAACATAGACATTGTCCCCGAAATGGAAGACTTGCCAACTAGCTTGAGAGAAATCGTACTAGCCACGTGGAGGAGGAGGATCAAGTGGGGCTCTAGTCCCTACATGGTAATATCATATAGACATAGAGTATACATTAGTACGGTTTAATGTAATAAGTATTAGGATGCAATGCAACAAGAAATAGGCTACGCAATAAAAATGAATAACATAGACAATGAATAAGCATGTAGCAATAAGGCATGCATGAAACATGCTTGAAGTAAATCATTCTTATATAAAACATAATACATGTTGAAGAAGAGACCATCATTATAGAATTCATAGTCTATTGAGATAACAACCCCTTCATTGGTTCATGGTTGTCTCACACTACCACCTATGGTGATTGATGTACCAACGCCTCAGTTTCGTTAATGGTTATCCCACCCTACCACCCATAGTGTTTGAGATACCAAACCCTAAATTTAGTTATCAAGGTACAAATCCCTCAACATGGTTATCAAGCTACAAACCCGTCGACATGATTACCCGGGCTTAAACCCCCCCGAGTAAGGCTTGGTCAACTCCCAACACTCTAGAGTAATATACATTTATATATAGCTCTTTCATCATCAAAAATCCATTAAACTCATAAGACATGCATTGGACCTTCAATTCCTCAAGAAATCATAACCAAAAATTTTATCAAACACTTGGCGGGTGTGTAGTGCTAGTATAAAACTATGCAATTCAAGACTGAAATCATGCAAGAATATCTAATGTAAAACCACCCATCAGTACTTGGTAACACCCTCAAGCAATATAAATCAAAACCTTTTATCAAATCTCAAGATAGATTAAAGATCTATAGCTCAAAATATGCTTAAACAGTCACATTTTCATGAAATTCCAACATAGTTCATAGTCAATTCATAATAAAACCCATAAGTAATTCAATTTAGAATCATTCAGTTTATGTAAAAAGGAAGCTTGGGCATTATGGGTGAAAGAATCCCATTAAAGAAACCCACATATCTTGACTTTGGAGAATTCCTTGGTCAATATTGAAATGGAGACTTGAAGCTTCATAGAAATTCTTAAGATCCGTAATGAGTTTTGCGTCTTGAATTTTGAGTGAAATATTCGTTTAAGTGTTTAAGTGCGATTGGGGAATGTCTTGTATGATATAATATTGAAATATAGCTAAGTATAGGCATTTTCATGTATGGAAACACTTAGGCCCAAGACTCAAAAGTCTTGGACCAAGATTAAAAAAATTAATAGAAAATACTCACTGGCGCGTTGCGCCAGCTACGCGGATACCTCACTGGAATTTGACACTTTAAAAATTTATTTTTTGATACAGTCACTCTAAAATTGGGGTTCGATATATTTCACACTCAATTTTACCCCCTAATCAAGAATATCAAGTCAGATTTTTGAAATCATGCACAAATTTTGAGATATACAAAAATTACAATTCCGAACAATTTCGAGGCGCATTTTCGGGCACTTTTTGGGGTAGTTTCAATATCTCCCCTTGGGAACATTCATCCACTAATGTCAAAGAAATGTATATGAGATACATAAATAAGATAATTTTAGCCCACTTAATGATGCAGCAATGCACTTAAACATCATTTCAAAAGTCTCAACATAAGTATAAAAATCATCATTAACTTGTCAACATAAATATTAATGCATGTAAATGACATAAGGGATGAGACGTAAGACTTGAAATAACATAGGGGACTTAGAATTAGTACCTTAGTTCGGATTAGAATGAAAGAGATAAGGATATCACCTTTGCATGTCCGCTTTGGCCTCCCATGTAACACTTTCAACATGATTCCTCCAAAGGACCTTAACAAAAGTCACCTCCTTGTTCCACAATCTTTTCTAGTTGCCTATCCAGGATCTCTAATAGAACCTCTTGATAAATCAAGTTTTCCTCAACAACACCCACAACATCAATGGGACAATAGCATTCGAGTAACCCACACATTTCCTCAACATGGATACATGAAACACCAGATGAACTAAATCTATCTCACTAAGCAACTCCAACTCAAAAGCTACCTTGTCAACCCTCCTCATCACCCTTCAAGGACCAATGTAGTTTGGACTCAACTTACCATTTTTACCAAAACAAACCACACCCTTCATAGGTGAAACCTTCAAATATACCCAATCACCAACTTTAAATTCAAGGTCTTTTCTTCTCATATCGGTATAGGATTTTTGATGACTTTGGGTTTTTCTAAACCTTTCTCTAATCATCCTAACCTTTTCAAGAGCCTCTATAACCAGATCTAGTCCTACTAAGGCCACCTATCCAACCTCAAACCACCCAACCGGTGATCTACAATGCCTACCATAGAGGGCCTCAAAAGGAGCCATGCAAATGTTGGAATCACAGATATTATAATAGGCAAACCCAATCAACGGAATATGATTATCACAACTACCCCTCAACTCTAATACACAAGCCCTAAGCATATCTCAAGTGTTTGGATAGTCCTTTTAGCTTTTCCATCCGTTTGAGGGTGGAAGGTTGTACTATGTTTAACCTTGTACTAAGACCCCTTTGAAAGGACCTCCAAAAATGTGAAGTAAATTAAGCACCACAATCTGATATGATAGACAAAGGAACCCCATGCAACCTCACTAACTCATTAATGTATAGCCTAGCAAAAGCTTCAGCCCCATATGTAGTCTTAACCAGTAAAAAGTGAAAAGACTTTGTCATCATATCAACCATAACCCATATCAAATCAAAACCCTTTCTAGTCTTCGAAAACCCAACAACAAAATCCATATTAATCTCTTCCCACTTCCAAGTAGGAATCTCTGTTTCTTGTGTTAGGCCACCTGGCCTTTGATGTTCGTCTTTGACTTTTAGCAACTACGACAACCAAAAACAAATTCTCTTCATACTTCCCCACCAAATCACATCCCTCAAATCTCTATACATCTTGGTAGAACTGGGATGAATAGAATAGAAAGAATTTTGAGCCTCATCAAGAATCCTCTCTCTTAATTAATCAACATAAGGCATACATAGCCTACCATGGTACCTAAGGGAACCATCTCCCTCTTTGGACAAAACCTCTACCTTCCCATCACTAGCCAAGGCCTTCAATTCTAACAAGGAGGGATCAAAGTCTTTCTTTGCTTTTACCGCATCAACCGAAGATGATTTTGAACCAGTAACAACAATGACACTACTATTATCTACCTCTTCCAACCTAACCCCCAATCTACCCAATTGATGGACCTCTCTAGCCACCTCTTTGCCACTACAATCAACATGAGCTAGGCTATCCATACACACCCTACTCAAAGCATCAGCCACAACATTAGCGTTACCTGGATGATAATGCATACTCATATTATAGTCTTTAAGAAGTTCTAACCACCTTCTTTTCCTCAAGTTAAGATCTTTTTTAGAGAACACTTATTGGAGACTCTTATGATCGGTAAACGCATCAACATGTACTTAATACAAATAATGATGCCAAATTTTCAAAGCAAATACCATAACAGCTAATTCAAGATCATGAGTAGGATAGTTCTTTTCATGCACTTTGAGTTGTCTAGAAGCATAGGCTATCACCTTACCATTTTGCATCAAAACACAACCCAAACCAACCTTAAGAGCATCATAATACACAACAAACCCTTCTAGTCCTTCTGGTAGAGACATTGTAGGAGTGGGCACAAGCTTATCTTTCAAAGTTTGGAATCTCTTTCACACTCATTGGTCCACACAAATTTGGCCTTCTTTGGGTCAACTTAGTCATACCAGAAGCAGTAGAAGAGAACCCATTCACAAACCTCTGGTAGTAACCCTCTAAGCCAAAGAGGCTTATAATATCCAATGGTGTCAATGGTCTAGGCCAATTTCTAATCACATACATCTTTTTAGGATCCAACTTAATACAATCCCCCAACACCACATGACTAAGAAAGGCAACCTCCTTCAACAAAAATTCACATTTTTCACACTTGGCGTTCAAATTAGCCTCCCTCAATATTTGTAGCATTACTATCAAATGACCCACATGCTCCTTCTTACTATGAGAATAGATCAAAATATCATCGATGTAGACCATAACAAATGAATCAAGGTAGGTTTTAAAGACCCTATTCATAAGATCTATGAAGATGGCCGGTGCATTGGTCAACCTAAAAGACATTACAATAAAGTCATAATGCCCATACCTAGTCTAGATGAATTTTCCTAAGGAGGAGGTATTGAAACGACCCCAAAAAAGTGCCGCAAAATGTGCCTTAGAAGTGCCCAAAATCATAATTTCCATATATCAAAAAATTCATTCATTATTTCAAAAATCCAAACTTTATATTCTTGTTTAAGTGGTCAAATTAAGTGGGAAATCGGTCTAACCCAAATTTTAGAGCAACTGTATCAAAATTAAAAAATTACCAAAAATGCGATTTAGGAAGGTCAAATTTAAAAGAGAATATCTCTTAGCACACAATATATTGGGTGGCCCACAACCTACCAACTAAAATGTCTTTGAATTATCTTTCCAATGCACTTTGTTTCATCTCATTCAACATTCAGATAAAGGATTTATGCCCATTTTTCTAGAACTCATATGTGTAGAAATGCAAATTCCAGTGAGTAATCCTTGTCGCGACCGCAACGCAGAGCAGTGTTATTTTGGTCCTTCTTTTATTGACTTCGGTCCAAGACTTTTATGTCTTGGGCCTAAGTTTTCCATTCACTAAAATACCTATAATTAGCTTTATTTCAAAACATACCATCCTAAACATTCCCCAATACTCACTCAAACACTTGACTCATATTTCACTCTAAATTCAAGTCTCAAAACTCAAGATTAATCTTAAGGATTTCATTCAAGCTTCAAGTCTACATTTCCATTCTTTTTCAAGGGTTCTCCTAAGTCAAGGTATGTGGGTTTTAACCATTGGGTCCTTCCACCCATGGTGCCCTAATCCTCTTTTTTACTCAATTTGGATGATTTATAAGTTTATTTTACAAATGGGTTTACTAGTATGAACATGTCTATGAACTATTTTAAAGCTATGTAATGTTATGACTCTTTTGCTATGTTTTGAGCTATAAATCTTGGATCTATTGAAAGATTTGATGAAGGATTTTGATATATATTGCTTGAGGATGTTGCAAGGTGTTGATTGATATTTTTACAATGGATTTTCTTGCATTATCTCATACCTAAATTATATGGTCTTATACTACCATTACACTCCCCCAAGTGTTTGATAAAATATCCAGTTATAGTTTCTTGAGAAATTAAAGTTCCAAAAACATGAGATATTATATGAATGACCATATGGTGATGAAATGACCTTGTGCATATGATATACTATATATAAAGTGTTGCATTAGACCATGCCCGATCCAGGGAGACTAAGAGCTCGGTTAACTTAGTTGAGGGGTTAGTATCTCAAACACCAGAGTGGTAGGTAAGGTTGCTAATAACCTAGATGAGGGATTTGTCCCTCACACAATAGGGTGATAGGTGCAACTATCACTAACCTATATGAGGGTTTTGTACCCCACACACCAGGGTAACAGATGCAATTATAACTAACCTAGATAAGGAGTTTGTACATCATATACCAGGGTGATTGGTGATATCATCATCAACCTACCAAGTTTGGAAATCTAGCTTGGCCTCTTCTACACATATGATATTCTTTATGAGCATGAGTTACTTAAGTATATTATACTTATGCATTGATCATACATGCCATAATGTTATACAATGTCGATTGCCTATTGTTATACATTTTGATTATGATGTCTACCTCTTGTTGCATTGTATCCTACATACTTATTACATTCAAATGTACTAACACATACTCTTGCCTACATGATATCACCATGTAGGAAGCAGAGCGCAAGATGATCCTCCTCCTCATCCACGTGGATAGTCGGTACTACTCAAGCTAGTTGCTGAGTCCTCTTATTCGGGGACCTTAGTCTAAGTTTCTCTTCTTACGTATTGAAACACTCTATTTTATGTGCTATTTTGACTATGAAGGTGAGCCCGATTGCTTTGTCTTAGCCCCCGCTCTAATTTATGTATTAGATGTGTTTGTTGGACATATTATATATCTATGATATGAGCTTTGACTCCTTATCTCTTGATTATGATGTTATACAAGCTTTCCCCTTAGTCCCTTTGCCCCTACTTACTCTTTATACGCTTCCACAACCAATGATGTGTAGTGATAAGTTAAGAGGATTGTTTGGGGTTCCTTCGGGTTCCCCATTCACCATGTCACATTTAGGCACTTTTTTGGGTTGTGAAAGATCCCAAATGACCCCCATATTCTGGACATACATCATTAGGAACCACCACCCATACCTTGGGCCCTTAGCAAGTTATAGGCAAACCCCCTATTAGAAGCATGAGAAGACCCTTGGCCTTGGTGGAACCGACCACCCTTCGACTTTGGAACTTTCCCTTAAAACGTGCCCTTTTGACTCATTACTCCTCCTCTCCCTTAACTTTTCCTCCTTTGGGATAGGTCATCAAATGGGATAAGTCCATGTCGACCGACATTTCCTATTCACTAAATCGGATATACCCATCACGAACTTGTTCATCCCAGACCTTGGATCGGCTACCAATTGGGGAGCATATTTTGAATGTTTGTTGAACTTGAGGGAATACTCCCTCACACTCATTTGACCCTTGCTTCAAATTCATGAACTTCACCTTCTTGGCGTCCTTTAGCTCAAGAGGGAAGAACTAATTAAGAAAAGCCACCTTAAACTCCTTCTATAGCACCATATAATTGTTCCCCTTCTCCTCCTTCCATTGAGTAAACC
>JAOTQJ010113762.1:0-10939 GCA_025642045.1 Solanum sejunctum | reverse complement strand
TAAAAAATTACACTATGAATACACATAAATTTTATACTATTTTAATTACTCATTTCAATCTAAAAAATATAACCCGAGACGATGATTTCATAAAGTGTAATTCGTTGGAATCAAATCAACTATTTTGGACTCTTATTCTTAATTAGTATGAATTTAATGAACTTTAAGGAAATTGCACTATTTGTTGTATATCACATGAATTTTAACTATAGTCATGCTGAATATCTTCTATTATTAAGAAAAATAGTGAAGTGTAAATTATTTATGCAACTTCTAAAATAGTAAAGTTATTCTTAGACCATCAAACCTCTTTTAAACATGAAATAATTCCGGCTCAATCAAATAGCCCGACATCACAAATAGACTACATATATGTCTAAAATATTGAAATGAAAAGAAATGAAAGAAAACAGAGACTTAACACAAAAAAGGGACAGATGATCCCTAGTTCAATCTTCATCTTTGGTGAATAACTCCACCTTTAAAAAGCTTTCCGAGCTGTTGTGAGACAAGAAGAGGCCGAGCCTTATCCATCTACTTCATAGTTGCAACAATAGAAGTGAAAGATCCAAAGGTTTGGAAGGATTTCATAAGAGATGTTCATTATCTCACAAACACCATGAAATCAAGCACCACCAATGACTTCTTCAATTCTATGACTACAAATCTGGTGAATATATAACAATTATAGGTTATTAATTAATACAAATAATGCATATTTGCACTTTTCTTGAGTCATTTTTGACCTAAACAAACAAAAAATTTATTTACAAAGACAGAATCACATGTGATGGTTCCCAATGGCATAACACATTAGAGTCAAATAAACTTTTGGTACTCTTTATCTTAATTATTAGTATGAATTTATTGACTTTATTGAAAAGAAATCATATGTAGTATCACACAAATTTTAATTACAATAAGATCTTTTATTATTAGAAAAAAATGGTGATTCCTAAATTGTTTATATACATAGCTTTCAAAGCTGTAAATTTATTCTAGACTATGAGTTATGCTAATTTAAAGAAATATCACCAATGTATATAATTCTACTCTTTATAAATGACTCATTTCAGTATATTAGCAAAAAGATAATCAAGTGCAATGGGTTCTTTAATGTACTAATTCTTAATTAAGAATAGTATATTTATCCTTTTTTTAGTGTTAAATTTGGGCCTTAAGCCCGATTTTATTTAATTAACCAATTCTTCCAAAGAGTTGGGCAAAGCCCAACGTACAAAGTTTCATAAGCCAAGGTCAGTGGAACCCAACTTTAAAGGTAAAAGGAAAAAATCTAGGGTTACTTTCATAGGTTGGGTATCTATCTCTTCTGCCTCCTTTGTTCGTTGATGTCTCTATAGATGCCCAGCAAATGCTTCCTCTTCCACCATTTTTGGGTTTCAAAACTTCCTTCATCGTGCTCCCATGATAATCTTTTCTGTTAGCTATCAAAGGTATGACATTTTTCTCTATCTTCACTCTTCTACATCTGAGGCTAAAAATCTTCACTTTCTCATTAGATGTTACCGGTGTGGAAACGCTTCCTCTTTCATCATTTTTCAGTCTCAAACTTCCTTTATCTTGCTCTCATGACATTATTTTCCATCAACTATCAAAAGTATGACAGTTTTTTTCATCTTTACTCTTCTACATCTGAGGTTAACAAACTTCATTTTCTGATTAGATGTTACCGGTGTAGCTTCCATCAATTGATGAGCCAAGGGCCATATATTTATTCTAAATTATCAGTTAATGATATTATAAAAAATTAAATCTTCAAAACATATAATCTAATATTTTGTAATGACTCATTTCAATTTAAAACAAACATAATATTCATTTGCAAAAGAGAACAAGGTGTGAAGGAGTTGCTAAGGTTGAACTAATTACAGTCAAATCAAATTAGGAATTGGATTTAGTGAATTTATCATTAAGAAAGTACAACTGAAAATTAAAGGCAAGCTCTACATAGTCGTATAGTTAAGCAAACTATGTTGTATGAGGTGGAGCATTGGTCAATCAAGAACTCTCATGTAAGATGATAAGAGATGTACAGATGAGGATGTTGAGGTTGATATATGAGCATACTAGGAGATAAGATTAGGAATAAGAAAATCTTAACCAATGTGAGAGTGACAATCTGCGGGGAGAAGATAAAAGGAAGTAAGACTAAGATGGTTTGAGTATGTGAAGAGGATCTATATAGATGTACAGTAAGGAGGTGTTGGAAGGTTGATGGTGATGTGTTAAATGAGAGGTAGAGGTAGGTTGAAGAATTATTGAGGGGAGGTGATTAATAGTATATGAAATATCTTAGCTTACCAAGAAATGACCTAAGAGAAGAGGTTATCAATATTGAGAATTAGGATGGAAGGTTAGAAGATAGCTGAATGTAGTATTACTTTACTACCCGATAGGCATTGTGCATTACATATATTTCTCCTTGCATACCATTAGTATTAGACTAGCCTCGTAATATTTTGTCCTTCTATTTCTACTACTTGTTATTTCTTTGTTTTAGTTGATGTTTTATTTTGTTATTGTTATTGTTCCTCTTTTGATTGATATATGTGATTACTTTCTATTGTTTGCTATGCGTGCTTTACTTTTGTAATTTATTTGTAAATTGCTCTAATATGTGCTACTTGAATTGAGGGTCATTTAGAAAACATCCTCTCTATTTTCTCGAGGTTGGAGTAAGAGCTACACACAATATAGCTTTCAAAAACCTAACCTGTGGGATTAGAATTGGTATACTATTTTTTTTTTGTTTGTTTGTGAATTCATTGAAAAAATAATGATACTATATATTGATTATGTACACACACATCAAGTCTTGTAATTTGAATTTTAATAATTTAATTATTTTTCCAGGAGTTGGAAGGAAATATTACTGAGAGAGGAAATTTGATAAGTAATTTAGAAAATCTTTAAAATCCACATATCTCATTATTAATATACCATTTTAGTCAATCTTCGATGTACATTTTTCTCTCTCTTCCCCTTCCATGCTCTCGGTGTAAAATAGAGTGCAATCTTATCATACGCCTTGGCAAAATGGTAAAGGGAAGAGGACAAAAAGGGGACCTTTTCTGAAGCTTGACTTAATAAAGATGACGAGTACTATGACAAATAGCAACACCTTTGCAAAAACCCCAAATCCAAAAAATAAGACACAGAAAGAAGAATAAACTGAGGACTTCCCAAGGCTAAGATCTCCATTCAAAGGTTTAGTAACAGAAATAGTGGGAAAGGGGAATGACTCTAAAAAAACGAAGAGGCAAACCCTAATGTAGACAAAGCTAAAGCCCGCAGCGTAAAACACAACCTACACAAGAGGCAAAAGAGAGGCAAAAATGGACCAACCTTTTCTTGGGGAACTAACTACCTGCTCAAGGTATGAACTTATGTTACATGATGCCTCTAATATTGGTTAAGAGTGGAAAAGTTATCCAATGGGAGAAACAAGAGTTTGAGGATGAAACAGAGCAATGGAAGCAGGCAGTAGTACTGTATGTAGTTGATGACTCTCCGTCCATTGGTGCTGTGGAGCGATTCATTGCTGCCAACTGGAACTTTGTGTCCAAGTTGAAAGTCTACTACCATAATGATGGATATTTTGTATTACGATGCAGTAGTATAGAAGATAGAGACAAAGTGATATTCTTATGACTATGCATGATGTCTAGCAGACCAGTCATTGTTAAGGCATGGTGTCTATGTCCTAATTTCTATTTCAATAGTGAGGGTGTTGCGATTGATTCCTCTATGGATCAAACTCCCAAACTTGCTGCGAAATTGCTGGGACAAGGACTCATTAAGTAGTATCGAAAGCGGATTAGGATACCCCTTATATGCGAATGAGCGTACATCTTGTATTGATCATATTTCCTAAGCAAGAATTCTAGTGGAAATAGATATCACTTAAGTGTTGCCTGTTCATGTGAAGGTGCAAGATCCAAATGGAAGGGTGTTTGAGCAGAGAATAGAATACGAGTGGAAGCCAATTTACTACACAAAATGTCTCATAATTGGTCATTCTTCTTGTCAAAACCTTTAAACCAAGAGACAAGATGATCAGGGCATATGTAAGCAGAAAACTAAGCTAGTGCAGATAGAATGGCAAATATTCGAACCCAGGGTGCGCTGTCAAGCTCAAAATATACTCAAAAAGATATAGTTGGCAAACAGGAGAAGCCCCATTCTTAGAGTGAGATGCACAATATCTGTTCAAAGTGACAAAATGATCAATAAGCAAGAGAATGTGACCACCACATTACCAACTGAATAACAAGTTCCCAATAAGGATCACCAAGCTTCTACTAGCCATCAATCTAAGCAGATGACTAGTCTAAAGTAAAATCAAGACATCACATGGAAAGAAGCTAGTAAACAACTCAATTAGGAAAGTCGTCCACTCTACCATTAAGAACCAGATAGTTCCTACTGTAAACATTTTTAACCCATTGGTGGAGGAAAAGATTGCATATGGAAAGAATTGGTGCAACAACTATCAACACAGTAACAGTGGGAGATAATTTTGTTACTATGGGTTCCTGCAAAGTATGAATTTTCTCATACATGTTCTAGAAGCCAATACATCTATGCAATACTAAAGGCATATCAAGATAACATGGTTTTTTATTCACTACTGTTTATGGCTTGCACAACATAAGAGACAGAGGTGTACTTTGGCCAAACCTAAAAGGCATTGCTGATCCATGGCTAATTACCGGAGACTTCAATGCAATTTTACATATTGAGGATAGAGGCAATGAGTCTCCTGTCCAAGAAGCCAAAATAAGATATTTAAACAATTTCCTAGTAGAGGCGGGAATGATTGAAATGAAAGCCGTGGAAAGGGACTACACATGGATAAATCAACATGTTTATAGTAGAATTGATAGGGCAACTGTGAGTACTTACTGGGTTCAAAAATGGGGACATATGGGGGTGAATATAATGGTTATGGGCTTCTCAAACCACTCTACCTTATATGTTGTACTATCTTCTAATGAGACAAGAAGGAATAGACTATTTAGGTTCCTGCCTAGCAAGTCATCAAGAATTTTTCCAAATAGTACAATGAGGTTGGAATGAAATAGCCTATGGAGATAGCATAAATAGAATTTGGATGAAGCTTAAATATGTGAAAAAAGGATTGAAGAACCTGCATACTCATGAATTGTCACGCCCCAAGCAGGTATCCTTGCCATGGCCGGTACTTGAAGAACCATTGTTAATTCCCCAAGAGAACAATGTAGCCTCATCATCACATCAACTCGATAATGGAAGAATAACTCAAAAATAAGATATCATATGCAAGAAGATAAATAAGTGCATAACTCTACTGTAGCATAGCTTATAATGAAGATAAGATTAGATAGAAATACTCATTAAATACTCTACTCTAATTTCTATGAAGCCTCTACTCAACCATCTAGAATGGTGCCATGACAGGCTGTGGACACCTCAATCATATGTAAATGAAGTACTTAGAAATAATAAGAAGATAATAAGTCTCCTCTGAAATATGAGGAGAGCTCACCAACTCTGGAAGTGTACTAAACTGGGCCTCAACGATGCACGGGCTGAAGTCCTGTATCACTTGTAGCTGCATCATAAAATGATGTAGGTCTAAATGGACGTCAGTACATAAAATATACTAGTTTGTAAAATGGCTCAAGAAAATTAAAGCTCAACTTACTCACCTCGACTCAACAACTCATGGTCTAAACAGTTTATGTAAGTTTTATAGTAAAACCATGCTTTTAAAGGGGTCAGAAAAATACACTCGTTTGGAAACTGATGCTCAAATCAATGTTGCTTTGGAGTTTCTCTTAACCAACAACCTCATCCCAATACCTTTAATAAGGTGATGCATAATGAATCAGCATTGTTGCCATGCCTGCCCTTAACTTGCAATAGAGAAGGGCGATCAACTCTCTCTTGGATCCAAAATAAGTGTCCACTTGCGGGATAAGAGTCGCCAGGCTAGCTGTAACGACTACCCTACGCAGGCAATGTAGTTCTATGGGTTAAAGTAGAAGTGTACTTGCTCCCTGCTTAGTGCTTGATACTCCTCCCAAGACTAAAATATGCTCGAATCCTTAATCAACTCAAAACTCAAACCCATTGGGGTATCTCATCTCAGCTATTCATTCATTCATTCAATCAATGCAAGGCATCAACTTTAACCTAGACTCAGACAGTTATTTAGACTCTCTCAATTTACTACTCATGTAATGTAAGCAAGATATTCATGTGTAGTTATATAGATGACTCAATGCAACATGCTCTTCATACTCATGCTCAAATTTCTCTACACTAAATGCTCATTTCACATCAACTCAAATATTCAAGGTGATGAATAGAATCTCATAAAAATCATGTGATTTAGGGTTCAAGCTATCAAGTAGGAAATGTAGGTACAAATTTCATAGTAAAATACTTGTACAATGTATTAGATTACCTCATGTAATGTAACAATACCTCATGGTAGATGCAAGAATTTCAATATTAAGATAGTAAAATTTCTCAAAATCGCAACTCTTTTCCTCAAAATCTTGACTCAAGAAGATGATGAAGGGGCATGAAGAAAGCGATTTCACATTTTGGTAAGCCTTACATACCTAAGAATGAGGGAAAATCAACCTTCAACTCAATCCTTGCTCTTGTATGAAAACCCTAGTTTCTTCCTTCTTCTCCTCTTTGCTCTCAAGAACCCTCAAGGTGGAAAGGTGTGAGAAATACCCTTAGGGTTATGTTTCAAGACTATATGCAGGTCTAAAATGTGAAGGGATTTGACAAAAAGGAACCAAAATAAACAAAAATTACCCTTCAGTAAAACGATTGACAGGGCTAATGAGAAGCCATCTACGACTTATAGAGCAATCTACTAGTCGTAGATCACCCTCGTAATAGGATGTCTGAAAATTCTCCATCACTAGAAGTTGATATGAGGCCCTTTTTTACGAGTTGTAATCTGACATATGAGTGTTAACTGACCTCTCATAGCTAGAGGGGCCTTGCAACATGAAACACTGGAACTTAGCACAAAACCTGATCTTACAAATCATAATGCTCCTTGTGAGTCATAAACTCCTTCCATAAACATGGTGATCCTAAAATCTGAAACATTGAATCCAATACAAAACCCGATTTACTAGTCATATACCCCTCTACGACTCCCAAACCCCTCTCGTAACTTGCTTATGCAGTTTTTTTTCCTCGATCACTTTCCAGCAATCCTCTGCACATACTCATCTATATCAGATAAGAGGAAATTAAGAGGTGTAATATGAATTCTCGGGGTGAATGAATTTAGAACCCACCTCTCTGAGATATAGGCAAAAATGAGAAATGTGAATCACTAGATGATTTTATTCGAAGAGGAGAATGGAATAACGCAACAACTAGAAAAGTGGAGACTTATTGAAGAATCAATCATGAAAAAAAATCATTGGTAGGAGATTCTAGTAATGTTTTTTCTTTGCAAGCATGAAAAATATGGTGATGAACAAGCTAATTCAGACAGAAAAGGTTATTACAAGAGAAATTCTGAGCTACTATAAGCAGTTGTTAGGGTATACCACCATCCAGCTACCTTGTGTGAATATGGAAGTTATAAGATCTAGATCCATTTTAATAGGCATCAACAAGTCAGCCTTACTGAACTAGTGACGAGAAAGGGAATTTTAGATGTGCTAAATAGAATTGATGATCAGAAATCACCAGGGATAGATGGTTTCAATGCGTTCTTTTGCAAGAAAGTATGGCATATAGTGGGATCTGACATTGATAGTGCAGAGATGGATTTTTCAGAACCTCGAGGATGTGTAAAGCTATAAATCGCACCACAGTGACTTTAATTCCAAAGATAAATCATCTCTTTTCTATTGCAGAATTTAGATCAATATCTTGTTGCACTATAGTGTACAAGATCATTTCTGAAATCTTAACTGCTAACATTTAAGTAGTTATGGATGACCTTGTGGATTCCAATCATTTTACTTTTGTTTCAGGAAGGCTTATCTCTGATAATATAATCTTAACTCATGACCTTGTAAAAGGTTACAGCAGAAAGAGAATTTCCCCTAGAAGCATGCTTAAGATAGATAAAAAAAAGCTTTCGAATATGTTGAATGGGCTTTTTTGCAACAACTTCTTTCTTGTTTGAACTTCGTTGATCAATTTATAAGTTGGATTATGAGTTGCCTAACCACAGTTTCATATTCTATCTTTGTAAATGGGCAATCCACTATACCTTTTGATGCTACAAGAGGTTTGAGGCAAGCCAATCCGTTGTCACCCTTTATTTTTTTTCTTTCTATGGAATATCTTAGTAGACTTCTTAAAGGATTAAAAGTGTTGGGTTCCTTCCTTAATTGGAGAGATTCTAGAAAATTCTAGAAAAGTGTAGAATTTTTTAGAATAATTCGGATAACTCTAGAGAAGTATAGAACTCTCTAGAATCTTATGGAACTATATGGAAGAATGTGGAAGTCTCTGGAATACTCAAGAGACGTGTGGAACCTTATGGAAGAAATTAGAAGAGTGTAGAAAGGAATGGAAGAGTGTAGACTCTTTAGAATATATGGAGCATTCTAGAGACATCTTCTCTACCATTTAGTAAGGAGGTGGATTAGTATAAATAATCCAAGAAAGAATCCACTTGAGAGCTAGAAGTAGGAAATCTAAGAGTAATCCTAGCATTCCAAGTGAAGTAAGAATCAACTTAAGAGCTAGAGGTAGGAGATCCATAAGCGAAGACACCCCTAGCAATCCAAGTGAAGAAACAATCCACTCGAGAGCAATCCACTATTAATGAGAGTGTAAAGCTTAAGAAGTCTCAATCCTTAAGCTTGTAAGACACTTCCAAAGTAAGGTTATATTTTGTAAACATATTCTTGTAATCCTACTATTCTTTTGTATAGTGGAAGAATCTCCTTTTTTGAGAATTATATACTCTTATACTCCTACCATTACCTTAATTCCTAAAGTGCCTATCATAACTTCAGAAGCAGGGAAGGATCGAACTTTCCCAATAAAAAGGAAAATCTGAGGTTCAAGTTCCATCCGAAGTGTGCTAAATTTCAATTAATCCAAACTTTGTTTTGCTTATGATCTACTATTGTTCTGCAGAGGTGATGTGCAATCTGGCCAACTCTTGTTCTAGTGCTTTCAACAATTCTCTTCAACCTCTGGTCTAGTTGCAAATTTCCAAACGAGCTTTCTCTAATTTGGAGGGGTCACACAATCAATTCAAGACCAAATTATTGAAGCCTTAGAAGTAATAAAGGTGATCTACCATTTCGATATCTAGGGGTGCCCTTGAGTACTAAAAGACTTCCACTAGTCCAATGCCAACCCCTAATAGAGAGAATGACTGGAAGAGTAACTTGTTAGACCTCTCACAAAGAAAAACATGGAATAACTAAATTGTTGAGAAATAAGAATGTATCTTTGTCCATAATAGATTTTAATGCATGGAGGTTTTTGTCAGCTCAATAAGTTGGTAAAATTGAAGGGACTCACACCATCCACCTAGAAATAAATCAATAAGAAAATGGGTTAAAATTTAACCAAATGTTTTAATATTGTTACAATGTTGAATGTAAAAATAATTTTATACAACTACAGTCATGGATTAATTCAACTAATGCATACGAAATGTTAGATACAATGGAGATAATGCAAAACAATGACATACGCATGAAGAGTACTTAACTTTGGAAAAAAAGAGCGTGTACTCTTAACATTGTCATGTACCAAAGTTTCAAACAATACAACAACAACAAATTTGGTGTAATCCAATGAGTATGATTTTGGAAGTTTGAAGAGAATTATGTATGGAAACTATATTATTACCTTGCAAATGTAGAGATATTATTTCTCATAGACCTTGCACTCAAGAAAAACGATTCAACCCAATTATAGAAAAGAATTTATTAAAGTACACAACTAAAATGATGAAAAACATTGCAAAGCATTTTGAAAGAAAGGAGTAGTAATAACAAAGTTGCAAATATTATGTTCAGAATATCCACGAGCAAGTTGGACATTGAAGATTTCACATTCACAAAAGTCAGGAGAAGCCATAAGTTGAATCTTAACAATTTCATATTCCCAAAAGTCACTAGAAATTATAGGATGAACAACACTTCTGCTTCCACAACACATGATTGAACTAATTTGGCATGTGATATTTATATGCCCTTACAAACCATTAAATTTCCATGAAGAATGGTTTGTGCAGGTGATCAGTCGATTATCTTACTCATGAAAACTTTCAAGTTTTCTCCCAATCGAGCAGTATCTGAATCAACTAGCTTCTTTATCTCCTTCAGGACCTGAAACTTAGCTTTGAAGTTATTAAAAGCACTGGTCTATAATAACCTCCTGGCCAAATTTAGATTTTTGTTAGGACCCGCAATGTAATTTAAACCCTGAACGTCCTTAATTTATTCAATTTAATAATATTTGGGACCGAATGTAATATTTTACCAAAGTTAGGTCCTTAAGAATAAAAAGGGATGTGGGATCAAGGTGTGTGTTAATTTATTATTGGCACAAGTGTTATATGTGAGCCTATATATGTGTATACCTTGTACAAGATTTACATCCAATACTTAGACAAAAAATTGAGCAAAAATTTGGTGAACAAGAAACATACTCTCGGGTTGCTATAGTAAGCCTCAAAAAATATTTGCTTTTTCATGTTTTCAATTATTTGATGCTTCAAACTTGGTATATTAAAGCCCCTAAGTAGCGTGGTAGCATTGGTTGGTCGAAAAAACGCGTAGTTTGTCGGTTACGAAAGTTTTGGGTGTAATAAAGGCTTGGAAAGTATGTTAATTTTTATTTACATTCATGTTAATTAATGGTTATGAAGGTGTTAGAAATGTATTAAAATGAAGATAAAATGCGAAAATAGGAT
>JAOTQJ010113742.1:0-10939 GCA_025642045.1 Solanum sejunctum | reverse complement strand
TAATTGGTTGGATGAAATATGAAGTAAGACTTATTTTCTAATAATATAAAGGTTGTTAGTCATGTTATTAAGCTGCTTCACCACTTTTACAGTCCCAAAAGATGAGTTGTTGTACAACGTCGTAGTTTCACTTTTAAAGAAAACTTGGAAGATGGAAATTATAATTTGTTGATCCACGACCATAACCTGTTTTGGGACTATTTTTGGACTAATCTAAGACTGGTTTTATGTTAAAAAAACAAATGTTGGATATAATTTTGGTGAAGTTAAGACAAGCTTGGGATTTGTTGACGTCGAAGTATGGTGAAAGGATATGGCGTTATGCCGCTTGTTTGTATGGTGTGACGAATTGCTAAGTGTTTGGTTGTGTGGACTGTATTAGGACTGATAAGAATTTGTAAATAAGATATACATGACATGTACATAAGATTGGTTGTTAGAAAATACATTTATAAGCGAAAAGATTGAAAAATCGTCCTTGCGTCTTTAGTTGAAAGCTTTTTGTCCGGGTGGTCATTTTTGTGATATTGGACTTCCCAGAAGTGTTGTATTGATGCTAGTACTAGTCTGATTAATTAATATACTGTAGTTAAATATTTTAGGGAACCACAACCACTTAAATGTAGTAACTAGGTCATACAACGAGGTATGTAAGGTTAATCGATTTCATATCACTTGGCATGAAACATAGATCCTTCGGTATATATATCTACTCCAGCGTGACAAATCAGCCATACCTCTAATATTGCACATATCCATATGCTCATATATATAGTTGTCTTCAAATCTATCTATCTATCTATATATATGATACTAAGTACATGAGTTCCTATTGCTAAACAAAGTTCAGGAGTTGCTTCAGTTCATACACATCTCATTGTCTATGTAACACTCTTTTCATTTCTATATTATATTGTATGATTACTTACATGGCATATGCTACATATATAGCCTTATTTATCCAATATTATGGACACCAAAAGAAGCATGTCA
This sequence comes from Solanum sejunctum, assembly GCA_025642045.1. Lineage (NCBI taxonomy): Eukaryota > Viridiplantae > Streptophyta > Magnoliopsida > Solanales > Solanaceae > Solanum > Solanum sejunctum. Next base: position 9,946 of record JAOTQJ010113742.1, on the reverse strand, counting down.
AAGGTAATTAAAAGATAAATTATACAGTTTTTATGGGTGGTAGCCCAAGGGGGTTTATTGAGAACCTAGCATAGGGACGATCACAATACAGTTAATGGGTAGTAGCACGAGGGGGTTCATTAAGAACCTAGCATAGGGATGATCCCGATACAAGTTACAACTGATCAGTTAGTCATTTGATTACAGCTGTGCATAGATTTTATAGTACAGATTCTACAGTAAAGGTAAAGTGATATATAGAACATAAAGTACATGATTCCACAGTGTAATTAAGGGTGGTCCCTAATCTTCCACAGATGCATAATTTCATTTGAGTTATAATTCATGTATAATATTTGTTGCCTTACATATTTAGTACATTATCTCATACTGAGTCACTTCTGGGGGACCTGCATTTCATGCTGCAGGTATAGGTGCTAATAGATCTTCCCAGTAGAGTTCCGGAAATTCAACTACTATTACCAAGCTCCAGGTTGTTCTGGAGATTTGTGAGTAATTCGAGTTTATATGTTTTCACTATATCATTAATTCAGATGGGGTTTGTCCAAAATATTTATGGATATTTTCTTTTGACTAGAGGCTTTGTAAACTGTGTAAACTAAAGTGTGGCCATGTCTCATACATTAGACACCGTGGCCCCAATGGCCTAGCTATACGTATCTCCTTTTAGATTATCACTATTTATGTTCTTAGAAGCATGCCAAACATAGAAAGTTACTTATAATATGTATACAAGTGCATAGATATAGGTTGGTTCTTCCAAGCCTTCTCGGCAACTGGTGCTAGTCTGCCCTAACGACAACTTGGGGCATGACAGACAAGCTCCTTTTATACTACTATCAGTACAGTGCATGGACCACTAGTCCTTTAATAACTTTTGATATACATTTCCCCAACCACAACAACTTTCTTAGTTGTATCCTATGTTCAGCTTCAACAAATTAGTCTAATGATCTACTTGGTCCTTGACTTAGTTTGTTAATTATCAAAATGTTTAAAGACCATATACTTAACACAGATGGATATTAGCCCATCCTCTACCCAGATTCATGGCCATACTAGTGCTATAGGATATATTAACCAAGATCCTCAGTTTTATGAATGGAATGTCTTAGCTAGTAACCTTGCTAAGTACTTTAGTTAGACCCTAGGTTAAAGATAACACACAAATTTTAGCCTAAGTAGGAGCATAACATAACAAGGCCATAAGGTCACGACTTACTATTATATCCCTCCCATTAGTGGTTATTCGATTTTAAAAGTTGCTAACCTATGTCAGTCAGGCTAGTTATGAATAAAAAGAAGTAGAATTATGGAGGTTTATCAAATTGGAGACTCCATCATTCTTAGGTATTCTGGGTAAGGATCATGACAAGTTTCTAATTAGTTACCAGGAGCGCTTGTATAAACTTTGTTTGATTGAGTACCATAGGGTTGACTACATTTCTTTGTGGATAGATGGTTCCACAAAGTAGTGGTATAGATCTTGTCTTAGTTATAGGCTAGCAGCATCTTCACTAATGACATGGACATAGTTCACAAATCCCTTCTTAGAGAAGTATGTGTATCATATGTTAAGGAAAGGTTAAAGGGTGAGTTTATAGATCTACTATAATGATCAATGTTAACTGCTGAATAAAAGGGATGATTCCATGCATTTTTCAAGTATCCAGCTATGATCATGTCGATAGAGGAGGAGCTAGTGTGTAGAGTTTTAGTGATTTGTCTTTTCATCTTTGAATGGCTATAGAGAAGATGCTAGAGTTGAGTTGTTCATTTGTACATATAGTAGACGATGCACACTATGGAGGTTGTACATCACAAGGTCTATGGGTGAAGTGAAAAAAAGGTACCATAGTCAAGGTAGTTTAAATATTAATCTCATAGTAAGGATTCTTTAGGCAGATGTTATCTGAAGAAATCTCCACCTAGCTAGCCAGCTGAGGAAGTTCTGGAGATTAGCAATGGTAAATTAGTGGATACTAGTTGTCAAGGAAGCTAGACTTCAACACAGATATCGTGTGTTAAGACTTGTGGGTATTAAGGTCATGATAGTCAGTTAGGTTCTGTTGTCCTCTCTTAGAGGGGTTTATTTTGTGGGTCATGCTTTGAATGTTACATAATAGGCCATTTTTCTAGGAAGTTCCTAATGATTGGTCACTATAGGCATGTACAGTTATGCCCTTAAGGCTATAGTTTAATCAACTAGAGAGGGTGCATCGGGCAGAAATGGTTATGCTCATGGTACTCAAGGTGGTCCTCAGGTTGGTCGGTCAAGTGGTCAAAGGCAATGTTTTTATATGTTTTCTTTTATTAGCAGGTTAGACAAGAAGGCATCTGATATTGTCACTATAGGAACTATCAATGTTTTTCATTAGCCTGCATAAATTTTATTATCTTTGGGGTCTAGTTATTTTTGTATGTTTACCTACTATGTTGCCCGATTGGATGTATTACCCAAGCCTTTTCTTATGCCTATGAATATATTTACATCTATATTCTTTAGTAGTGGACTAAGTTTATGGATCTTGTGAGGTTTCTATCTTGGAGTATAATACTAGGGTAGACTTAATGATGGATTTGATAGATTTGACTTGATATTAGGCATAAACTGATCATCCCTTCATCATACAATTTTATGTTGTTATTGCAACACCATTTCCATGCATATGCTAGGTTTCGCCTTGATCCATGGATAGGTATATAACCATATGTTGAGAGGTTTGATGACTTTTCTAAGGTCTCATCATTTAGTAGAGAAGGAGTTCCTATCCTATATTTCTTAAGTTTGTGATAATAGTGCGAACAAACCTTTTATTACTTTTATTCTAGTGGTTTTAGACACCCCTGACATATTTTCTACTGATCTACCTAGATTTCTCCTTAGATGATAATTATTTTGGCAATTTGTTGAGTTGGGTAACCAATATGTCTAAATTCCACCATATCAAATAGATCTTGGTTAGTTAAAGGAGCTTAATATGCAACTGCAGGTGCTCTTTCGTAAGAGGTTCATCAGGTCTAGTAGAGCTCAGTAGGGTGTTCCTATTCTATTTATGAATAAAGATGGTACCTTGCATATGTATATTGTCTATCGTTAGCTTATCTAGGTGACTATCAAGAATAGGTATCTAATTTTATATATTTATGGTTTATTTCATCAGCTCCAAGGTGAAACAATATTCTCTAAATTAGATTTGAGATCCAGTTATGACCAATTTAGCATCAGGGCAGCATAATCCTAAGACTACCTTCAAGACTCAATACGATTATTATGGATCCTAGTTAAGTCATTTAGGCTGACTAACACCTCTGTAACATTTAGAGATTTGATGGACTATATGATCAGACCCTATTTGGATTCCTTTGTTATAGTGTTCAACGATGATATCCTTATTTACTCTTAGAGTAGGATGCATCATGAGTAGCACTTGAGGATTATATTTAGACTTTGTGATATCAGCAGTTGTATGAAAAATCCATTAAGCTTAAACATTAGCTTGATTTTGTGACACTCATAGAGCACATGCCACCAAACAATAGGATTATGGTTGATCTAATGAAGGGGGTAGCATTACATGATTAGGCTAAACCCAATTCCCTTAATGAGATTCACATTTTTGACATGTTAAAATGGTGCAAATGGTTTGTGGAGGGGTTGTCTACTATTGTAGTGCCCTTGACAAGATTGACTCAGGAGAATGTCACTTTCCAGTGGCCTAACCATTGTGAGTAGAGCTTTCTAAAGATCGACGCTATGTTGACATCTGCTTCAACTCTTATTCTTATTGAGAAGGGCTTATAGTTTATTTTGATACTTCTAATGTTGGTCTACATTGTGTTTGGTACACCAGGATAGAATTATTACGTATGCTTCAATATGTCTAAAGGTACACAAGAAAACTATCCCACACATGACTTAGAGTTAGTATTGATAGTCTTTGTGTTGAAGATTTGAGGGCGTTATTTGCATGGTTCCTATTGTGAGATCTACGCCGATAACTATATTATTCAGTAAATTTTAGCCAAAAAGACCTTTGTTTTGGGATAACATAGGTGGTTGGAGTTGCTGAAGGACAATAAGGAAAATATGGTAATAAATGCATTAAGAAGAAAGTTCATGAGTATAGGGAGTTTAGCATTCATATTAGATGGGAGTTTCCTTTAGCATTAGACATATAGTCCCTAGTGCACCAGATGGTACGACTTGATATTTCTGAGTGAGGTAGGGACCTTGCTAGTTTGAAGGTTAAATCTTCCTTTGTTTGAGAAGAATCAGGCAGAACAGTCTAATGAACCAAAGATAAGGGTGATTAATGATATCATGTTTATTAGAGAGGTTAGGAAGGAAATATTAGTTCTCGATGGCATCTTGAGGATACAAAGTGGTAGATGCATTCCTAGAGTTAGAGAATTGGTTAGGGTTATTCTTGAGGAGTCTCTTAATCTAGCTATTCCATTCATCCTAGCCAAAAAAGATGTACTACAAGTGAAGTGGGATGAAGGGGGGCATTATGACATCTATGGCTTGGTGCTTGAACTGTCAGCAACTAAACTTTTAGCACCAAAGGTTAGTTGGTTTAACTTAGCAGCTACCCATTCTAGAGTTATGATTGGAGCGACTATCTATGGACTTTGTGGTGGGCTTGCCGCGTATATTTTAGGTTTTCAATACTTTTTGGGTCTTTATAGATTCATTGACCAAATATTCCTATTTTTTACTGATCCAGACCACTTACAATTTAGAGTGAATGGATTTGATTAACATTTGAGAGATTATCCATTTGCATGGCATGCTGGTATCTATAATTTCAAACCATGGTGTTGTAGTGGCTTAGAGAATAACGAGTTTATGTCAAATTGGAAAAATGCAAGTTTTCTAGTTGTGAAATCAAGTTTCTAGGCCATTTGGTAAGCAAAACCAAGTGCAAATGGACCGTAAGAATGTCCAAGAAATCATATAATGGTACTTACCAAACAGGGTTAAGGAAATGAGATCATTTTTGAGACTTGCAAATGATTATCTGAAACTCATGACAGGTTATTTGAAAATTGCTACCCTATTGATAGATTTTCTTAAAAGAACATGAAATAGGCTTCGTTAGATGATGTGGAGAAGACTGTCAACTTACTAAGAAAGGTCATTTCCTCTGAGCAAATATTGTGCTTACCTGACATTAATCCTCATTCAAAGTGGAGACATATTCCTATGATTATGCTATTGGGGGGTGCTAGTACAAAATGAACATTTTGTTGCTTTGAGAGACAAATATTGAATTTTATGGAGCAAAGAGACTTTGTATTTATACATAAGATATGAAAGCAAAGGCAATTGGCTGGTATTTTAAGTTGTAAAGATGTATTCATTGCTCTTTATGCAATTACCATACTTGAATCTAACTTTCTCGATAAAATTAAATTTAGTGTTGTGTATGATTCACTATATATTAAGGTAATGGATCAAGTCAAAGAGAGAACAATTATGTGGTATTAGATTGAGGAAGATATCCCTTATTTCAAGGGGAGGGGGAGTATTATTGTTCCTCAAGGTTATTGGCTACAAATAAAACTCCTTAAAGAAACATATGATATTATTTATGTTAGACATCTATGTGTTGAAAGGATGATACAATTACTATCCAAAAGTATTTTTGGAAAAAAAAGGAAGATGTCATTGTGGCCTATGTAAAGTCATGTCAAGTGTACCAACTGGACAAGACCGAGTGGAAGAGGGAAGCTGGTTTATTATAGACTCTGCCTATTGCAGAATGTCCATGGCTTCTATTTTGATGGACTTCATTAGTGAATATCCAAAAGAGGATGGAAAAGAATCAATCATGGTTATAGGTTCTCAAAATACTGTATCTTTATTGCTGCTCCTACCTCATGTTCTTTTGATATAGCGGTTAAGTTATTCTTTAGTTATATTGTGAAAAACTTGGTTTTTCATAAGATATTGTGAGTGATTATGATGTTAGGTTCATTGGTCAATTTTGGACTTCTTTATTCAATATAGTAGAAACTTATCTGAACCTTTCAGTAGCAGATAATGGAAGATGTCATTGTGGCCTATAAGAAAAAATATACATACACGGGGGCAAAACAAAGGCCCATACCTTTTGAGAAGAATCCACCAAAGTTGTTAACCTACTAATGATTTGTCGCTACCAGAATCTGATCCATTTCTCTAGGAATACAAATTCAGATTTAGAAACCAAATGCCCATTGTATACTTTGATGGATCAAGGACATAAAATCCTTCACCATATTTTTTATTTTAATCTTAAAGTTTAGAAGTTAGATAAATTCTAAGTAGTATACTGACTTTCTTTCTTTTGCAGTTGTAGTCTTTTTCAACTTCCTTTCTTTTCTCACTCCCACTAGGAAACTAATTTTCTCTTGTTCAGGACTCTCTCCCCCTAGGAAAACACACTCCCAATTGGAGTCAACCACCTTCCCATTATACAGGGTTGTGGTTGGGCGGTTACAATCGCCACTTAAAGGATCACTATTGTTCATCCTTATCCTTTAGGATATAGTTGAACAATTAACTGCATTATCGTAAATTAACTGCATACTTGGGTTGGGTCATAATTTGGATCGAGTCAGTCCACATGTGCGACTCATGATCCCTAACATCTTACATCTCCCACTTAGCATATGGCAGATAAGACCTAAGTCAATGTCACATCAACCTAATATACAATTCATACAACAAAATGGTTTGTGCGACCTATAAGCATAAAGGCTTGCCTTCAAGGTCTTATAAGCCTTTTATAGGAACTAAATCACATTGGAAAGAATCCACCATCAATCATGAGGATATCTATACTCACAATACCTCAGACTTTAACTACTCCAGTAGTTAATCATCTTATCCCTCATCCTCTTCAAGATGCTGACTCGAGTCCATATTTATATCAGTTTTCATAGTCTTCCCTTTCTACTCAAATCTATCTATTTCAAATCAACTTCTTTCCTAAACATGCATTGCACTGTCGAATCATATATGGCTATTAGTAATATGCTAAAGTAGCAACAACGATCAAAATTTCAAGAAACATTAAAAGGTCAAAGGGTATTCAATTGAAAACATCAACTTTGACATTTCAGTGTCTCACACAATGAAGAAGCAATTATCATTCTATCATTAACACCATTGTCGCATAACACACATGGTATGAAAGACATGCTATGATGTTCTCACCTTACACAGGTGCATGTGTCTTATTCCAACATCGTACAGACCTTGGTCTAGACATTCTAAATGTCTAACCTGAGTTTCTCTCTACAACTAGACTCAAATACATTTCTCAAAGAGACTCTTGTCTGGTTTCCAAAAATGTTGTAGTGATATATTATATCTTCACTTTCATGTCGTAAGAGGCAATTGCTCTTGTGAGAGAGCCAATCTCGGGACTTGTTTGACACATTCAACATCAATGCATGCCTTTAATATAAATAATCTTATATATAGATGAAAAGGTTATAACAACAAAGTTATATTACAATACAAATCACATCCTATGTAATCCTAGAGACTTAACATGTTTCTCAGACAAGTCTCTTGATATTGCCTTCGTGAAGGGATCAACTACATTTCATGAGTAGGAATATATGTAAATTCACTTCTCCACATGTTCATATATCTCTTACAAAATTATATTTGATATCAATGTGCTTGGTTTTATAGTGATATGTAGGATTTTTTGTATGTATACAATAGTTGCCTGACTATCACAATAAAAAGTCATAGGGCCCTTAGGATTCTTTGCAATATTCAAATGCTCAAAGAATTGCTTCAGCCAAACAACTTTGTACTGCGAATACAAAAGCTACAATCTCAGATTCTATGGTGGAAAGAGCCATGCAAGTTTGTTTCTTGTTTTTCCACGAAATGGCTCCACTATTGTGTAGAAAAACATAACTAGAAGTGGATTGTCTATAACTTCAATCATCAGCCCAATTAGCATCTGTGTAGCCTCTCAAGAGCAGATCAGATGCACTATAACACAGTGAATAATTTGCAGTTCCCTTTAGATATCAGAATATTCTCTTCACTGCCTTCCTATAATCTCTTCCAGGATTCGATTGATACCTACTTTCCAGACTTACGACATAACAAACTGGTCTAGTACACATCATAGAGTAATTAGACACCCAATAGCACTAGAATAAGAAACTCGAGACATCAGTTCCTTTTCTATATCACTTCTGGGGTACATATCAAGGCTTAAAGTTTTATCTCTAGATATTAGATTATCCATGGGTTTGCAACTACACATTTTAAATCGGTCCAATATATTCTTTATATAGTTTTCTTGACACAAACTAAAAAACTTCTTGGAACAATCTCTATGGATCTTAACACCCAATATGTAGTTAGCTTCACCCATATCATTCATATTAAATGACTTTGTAAACCACGACTTAATAGTTTTCAGATACTCCATATCATTTTCATCAAGTAGTATATCATCTATGTAAAGAGAAATAATTACAAACTTTTCATTGGATTTATTCACATGTATGCAATGTTTTTCATCGATCATGGTAAAATCTAATGAAATAACCTTTTTATGAACTGTTAAGTACTATTGCCTTGAAGATTGCTTTAGGCCATAAATAGATCTCTTTAATCTACAACTTTCTTTTCTTGCCCTTTCACAACAAAACCTACAGGTTGTTCCATGTAGATCTCCTTATTTAATTCTCTATTGAGAAAAGCAGTCTTCACATCTATTAGATGTAATTCTAAATCTAAATGTTCAACAATAGCCAAAAGCAATCAAACAGAGGTAAACTTCACAATTGGTGAAAAGGTTTCCTCATTATCTATTCCAGTTTATTGGGTAAAACCTTTTGCCACTAATCGAGACTTGTATCTATCAATTGGCCCATCTGATTTAAGCATAATTTTGAGAATCCACTTATTCCCAACAGCTTTACACCCTTGTGGAAAGTCAACAAGATACCAAATTTTGTTGGTTTTCATGGACACTAATTCTTCTTCCATCACTTTCAACTATTTATCCTTTTTAGGACTCGACAAAGCTTTAGTCACATTATTAGGTATATCCAACTCTATGGGAGATACAAGGAAAACATAATCCTAAATCTAGTAAGATCATTTAGGTACTCCTTCTCTTTACTTTTATGTAGACGAAATTCAGATTCCTGTCTAGGAATTTGGAATTCTAAACTCCCACTTGGACCAGAAACCATCTCTTGATCATTTGCTTCATAAATCGCATCTGATGTCATTCTCTGGTCTTTTGAATTCAACATTACATATAGAGGCTCACCTTCAATTACCTCATCCCTTTTTCAGAAACACATTTTCAAAAAACTGACATCTCGTGATTCAATTTTAGTCACCCTTCTATTTTCCAACTCATAAATGAACACGTACGCTTTGGAGCATTCTGAGTATCTAACGAAGATTTATTTCTTTCCTTTTGGACTTAATTTACCAAACTCACCTAGACGATATTTAATGAAAGTAGTATAACCCCAAGGTCATAGATTATCTACGTTTGCTTTATGACTAGTCGAAAGTTCAAAAGGAGTAAAAGTTACTGATTTAGAAGGGACTTTATTCAAAATATAGGCCACAGTTAATAATGAATCTCCCCAAAAGGAGATAGGTAAATTTTCCTGTGCCATCATTAACCTTACCATATCCAACAATGTTCTATTCCTTCTCTTAGCCATACTATTCTGTTCAGGTGTGTACGGTGTAGTTAATTGTCTAACTATGCCCTTTTCATTATATAACTTTTCAAATTGATTTGATAGACATTCACATCCTCGATTGGTTCTCAAAACCTTTATCTTTTTGTCTAATTGATTTTCAACTTCATTCATATATCTCGTAAAGCACTCTAGTGCTTCAGATTTATGAGAAATCAAATAGACATAACCAAAGTACGTAAAATCATCGACA